>JAQFXL010000376.1:0-22587 GCA_034693445.1 Edwardzetes edwardsi
TATAACTTTTGGCTCTTTTTAACTTATAATTTATAATCTTTTATTGGGAAAGAGCTAAAAGTTGTAACCACGGAATGAAAGTTATTGAGAGTTTTGGAAATTCCCAATTGATTTCCAATGATTTATGAGCTCTGGGCTAATATTTTGCTCATTTAAATGAATTTATTACTTGAAGTTATTTAAGAAATCAATTGATTTAAGCGAATAATTGTTGGCATTACAGGAAAACCGCACTTCTTTTGGCTCTAATACTAAAGCCAATACTTATTGCTTATAAAATCAATTGATTTGACGACAAAACACTTCTTAAGATATATGTGAAGAGTTGGTTAACGAAATCAATTAGCAGTCAATACAATGTTTGGTAGAAATAAAGGGAAACAAACTTAAAAGAAATGAGTTAATGGTTTAAATTGAATTAAGTGCAGGCATTGCAAGCACTGAATGTAAAGCATATTTTGATTGTATTTCAATATTTTAATTCATAAATATTTATGTTTGGAGAGAGAAGTATATCATTAGATGATTGTCCCGTAACTTAATCGCAAACAAATTGCATTTAAACCTTATTTATAATTCCATTCGTTTTAAATTAAAAATTCTGAGCAGAAAAATGTTTGGAAAAGAGGTTCAGAACTGTTTGGAGAAGATTTTGATATTACGGTTAGGAAAAGCATCTGATAAATGAATTGAATTTCATGCGCTTCACAGCAATATCGCAATATTGCACATACATATCAAACATACACATAATGTCTGAGTCACGCTCTCCATGCAATTGAATTGTATTAAGACCTTCACCTGCATGTCGTGATCTATAGCTGACTCTTGGAGACGATGTGCATGTCTTATACCACCCACTCATTCCTATAATATTTGTGAACTGAATAATAATTTAAAAGTGAATTAGTTTAATAGTTTTGCTTTAGCTCTAAAATTGTTGTACAAATTTATTTAAGCGCAAAAAATTAGTGTATATTTATTATAGATTACACTTCTATGTGGAGAATACCATCTCTTCTTCACTAACAAAAAACTTTAATAAATAATAATAATAATAATAATTGTATTTCTTTTTGCTTCCCCTCAACGCAACACTTCTATTATTGAGTTAATATATAATCAATTTATATCTCAAACCAAACGTTGTATTAAGAAAAACAAGTAAAGAAAAGATGAAAAACAGAAATATTTCATTAATTTTGACTCTATGTTTGCATTAAAATATTCAGTTTATTGAATATTCTTGATAATTGTTAAGATGAGATAATTCAATATCGTTCAGTCTTATCTCAAATCTTATTCATTTGATTTTTATTGTTTTTCCTGATTTTTCAAAAATGAATGATAAATAGTATTTTCATTAATGTAATGTTTGTTTTGCAAGATTTCAATTCTAATCAAAAAGAAAATTTCAATTTTCAAAGAAGTGTTCGTTTTTATAGATAACAGGCTTTCGATGGTTATGTGCTTATTATGAAAATATTATTGTTTTAACTTATTATTGAGAATCAGATCTAAAAAATTAAATTTGATATTAATTCACAATTCAATGTTAAAATGCGAACAAAACAAACATTAATTGATAAAAGAGATAATATTTAGTGAATGGCCTCAAATGCCAAACAATATTAACTTTTTTATCCTCATTATTAAAAAATTAAAGCTATTCCTGAAAATACATGAAAAGGATATTTAATGACAGAGTAAATACAAATGTAGAAAAAAGGCGGAAATGAGGTCGACTCTGATTTTAGATTCACTAGTTTTCAAGGAGAAAGTTCTACTAAAGTACTAATAAAGTACTACTAATACCTCTTATTTAAGTACTCTTTCATTGTTTTCGATATGACATCAGTTTTTGTCAGTAAAATACATGTAGAACTGATTTATACCCAGTATTGTTGTCACGTGACAGTCATTGTTTCAAATAAATGTCCAGTTATCTCATGCCTGGCCACGGAAGAAGCCACCGAAGACATTGTCAATTTACCCCGAACCACTTGCCATAGACGACATCTTTTACACCATTATCTCAATGTATTCTTTTTCTCGTTAAAAATAAAACTCTGAATAAAATTTGTGTCATTCGATAAGTCAATGTAAAGATGTCTAAAATTTGGGGTAATATATAAATTTTTTTATTTAGATGCCCAAAATATTACCAAGTTTATTATTACTAAAGTGAAACTAATAAAATTCACGTTTTTTGACATTCCGTTTGTTTGAGGACTGACCAAAAGAATGGCGAAAATCATATTTAAGAATAAAAATTGAAATATATTTAGTCCTCTGCACTCAAAAACTTATGAGAATATTTGTTGAGCTGATTGTTGGGATAATTGTAAAGAAAACGACCATGATCAAGTGACAGATTACTACATCCATTAGGAATTTTTATATCATTACTGAAGATGTAAACAGAATTGTTCTCTCGATGTAAATAAATGGTAAAGTTTACAATTTTTAGAGTAATAATTATCTCTGAAATACTCTTTCGTTTTCCTCAAATATTTCAAAAGTGTTTCGAAAAATATTAAATTTTTTGCAAAAATCATGAAAAACGGAAAATCTTGATTAAGACCTGGATTTCTATAAGAAATTCTTAACATTGATTTAATTGATTAATGAAAATATGGAGCTTTTCCTGACTAACATTCGACGAACATTTTAATCAATAATTTATTAGTAAAGCGGTTCAAAACGAGTGATAAAAGTTTATAAATTTCACCAACAATTGAATCAATTGCTGCAAATCTTGTCAGTCGACAATCAAGTCCTGCGCCGTCCTGCGGGTCAGCCGAACCAAATGAAATTGAAAACAGTTTTTGTTTTGATTACTGATTCGATTGGTTTTCAATGAAATATTTGAATTGAATTCATAAAATGCCTTAATTTAAAACCTCTTAATTGCAGTTGAATTTGAGACTAATTTGTTAAAAGTTTCAACAATCAAATTCAATCGCGCGATACAATCAAAAGTTTTTATCCCTTTTTTTGAAAAGCTTCAATTATTACTAATAGTATTAATAATAATACTATTACTAGTACTATTAGTAATAATAATAATAATCGTTAACAGTTAAATCATTGTTTGAAGTATAAGTCTGGAACCGGAAGTGGCAGTTAAACGGAACTTTCACTTCTTCGTAATCGGTCACCATGATGGATCAGCTAATACAATGGTGTGGCGGAAGTCGTGGATGCATTAGAAAGCTATGGGAAGTGGTTGGGCATCAATTGACAATGTCTTCGACGGCTTCCTCCGTGGTCAGGCATGAGATAACTGGACATTTATGTGAAACAGTGACTGTCACGTGACAACAATACTGACATTTGAATATTTGAAAAAAGGGGGTATAAATCAGTTCTATTTTTTCTCGTCTCCGTTGCAAACACTCTGAGCTTAAACTCATTTCGACTGAAGACTAGATTTCAAAATAAATTATAGCGAAGAAAATGCAAAACCATTTGATATGATTGTCATTAACTCTTGTCGTATACAGTAAAAAAACTCATCCTTTTGTGTGTTGTGGACAATTAATAGGCCAGTAAAGGACAGTGCAGGAAAGGTTTCAAAACACTCTCTAATGCTAAATGCAATGCAATCGGCATGTGCTCGGGCGTTCTAAATATTTTATGTGCAAAGGCTTCGAGCATTGCTGTTTAGCAGACGTTATTTCGAAAATCATTGAAAAGCTTGTGTGAATTGTGACCAAATAATTGGAAAATCATTGATTTAATTATAATTAGTTATTAAATCTCAATTATTATTGGTTCAATTTGTAGCTTAAGTCATATTTGAGGCATTGCTAGAATATTTTTTAAGTCACTTCTACAGTAAATTTTTAATTGAGGTTCAAAGTGCTTTTGGCCGATTTTTCTGCCATAGTGCGCACGAAAGGTTAAGAATACAATATAGTTATTGACATCACTGGTAATCGATGTAGAAGCAGCTAAACCGTCAAACCAAAGGTTTTCCACACAGAGCTGATGTTTGACTTGCAAAGAGTTGCACTGTTCATTTTCATGTGATCTCCAAGTTCTTGATATTTTTTATTTTTTTATGAAAAAAGGATAAATCAAATGAAATATTGAAAAACATTGAGAGCTTTCCATAAATTAACATAAAATTGTTTTAATCTCTTATCATATTTATTGATCATTGAATTAGTTTTTTGGAAAGCGATAGGAATTCTTATTTTTGAATTAATTAGTCGACTATTGAGTAAAATAAAGCCAATACTGTTGTCCGGAATCACTAATCCAAAAGAGATATCAACTGAAGGGTAAAAAATGAGTAAATTCTCGTTAATAAGCCGTTTGAGGCTTCGATTTATTGTGAAATAAGTTGTGAATCAATTTTACTTAATTATTGCAATAATCCGTGATTTGAATAAATATATTTCGATGCAATTTTGAATTTATAGGCATTGAAGTCATTGCTATTAAATAATCTTTGAATAAATCCAAACATATTCTAAAAAAATAATTTACGAAAACATTGTTTTAAGAACAATAAAAAATTAGAGCTTATGATAAGTTATCTTTCAAGTTTTCATTATTAGCTAAAGTCATTTAAAACTTAAAGCTATATTTATTCGAAATCTCATCGACGAATTCAAATCGATTAAAGTCTGCCTTAAAATCTTTATTTGTATGTGACTTATGTTCACAATTTTGCATCTGAGATGTGCAAGGTATTAACTCTGGAGTCTTTCAAATCTAGAGTTTCTTTAGACAATAATACTCTGATGTGTTCAGAAGAGCTATTCTGTGATGAATTTTCATTGATGGTCAGCTGCTTTCAGCTAGTTCAATTATTGTTGTGTTGCACATCCCTGGTCTTAGTGTAATAGTTTTCTTTGATGTTATTAAATGAATTGATTCATTCAATTGAATTAAATAAAGTATTTCTCCAAATAATGGGTTTTTTGAGAAAGAACTGAACTAAAATTTGATGGTTTTTTCTATTTTTTATAAAATGTAATTTTATACACAAATTGTACACAAATTTAATAGCGAAGCCATGGAATCGAGTGAATAGTTTTGATGATTTTTCATGTCAACCAAGTTTGTAATCATAATAAGAGTTTAGGGAATAGTCCACACAAATGGCAATAGTAATGACCACACAAGTGGTATACATCTCTATTGAATATTTTGATAACAGTCACGATTCCTGAGACCAGAGTTCTGTTCGCTTCAAAATTCTCAAATTATTTGAAAGCAATTCTGCATTCATTTCACAAAATCTCTTTTAAATGTTATACTTTGTGTGTGAATACAATTCAGTTTATATTAAAACTCTCGTCAAAGGATTTTAATTTAATTCATTTTCTTATTTTTCAATCCAATTGAATACCTGAGAAGAAAATACGGAAAACTCGAAGAACTCTATGAAAAATGACTTCAAAATAGAATATAAAGAGTTTGTATTGAATCTCAACTCAAATAACTACTGATTCGCAAAAATAGTTTATTAAACAGTTTTGACTCATTTTTCTCAAGAATTCAAATCAATATTTATTGAATAATTAGAAAACCAAACAATTTTTGTGTTTAGACCTCATTTTCTACACTCATCTGAAAAATAAGTCAATATTTATGTCTAATTGAATGAAAATTTTCAGTTAAACTCATCATTCATTTGTTGTATGAATAAAATGATTGAGAAATAGAAAAATTGAAAGAAAAAATGTCTTTTGATTTAAATTGCTTTACAGATAAGCACATTAGGGATGAGGATAAGGGTTCACGAACTCAGTTATAATTAGATTCATTTAAAATTATATTAAAGTTTGGCCACAATTGTTAGCTCAGAATAATTGAATTCATAATTTTTCGTATAATAATTCAAAATTTTAAAGTGAATTCTTCGGAATAATTTCTTCAATAGTTTGTTGTAAAAGAAACACTATTTTTAATGATATAGAGTACAGATATGATGATTGAGGAACTGTACTGTTTCTGTGTAGACATTTGCATTGAACAGTGTATAACCTGCTTCCCAGCGCTCAGTGATGTGAGTGTTCTGCCAGTTGTCTAACATTTAGCGATTCTCTGCCAATTTTGACGGCTTCTCATTGTTTTTCATCGGTCTTTCCGAAAGCAAAGGCACACAAAAGTCGCATCGCTTTATATACTAAATTTATGATCCCTGTGCTGATCCTTTAACCTCATGTCAGAGAATTGCGATGCGATTGGCAGTGCTTTCAATGCTTTCAATGATAAAATACTCGAATACTTGAAGTTCGTCATAAAAAATGCTAAATTACGAGCACTGCTATAAATTTGTTAAAACACCTCATCATAGACTGAGTTGGTTGAGCCCAGAATCGTATAATTAGTGTTTTGCCGCTTGTGTGCCATTACACACATTGCACACTATTCCGTGTCATTTAAATTAATCATATTTTGACTGCTTTTCTATTCCGGTGCTTATCAATTGGTTAATTGAATTTTGTAGAACTCTTAACCAAGACTCAATACAATTCACATTAGTCAAACATGTTATTTTTAACAAGTGTTCAATTTCACCTTGCATGTCAAATCATGCCCGATTTGGGTTATATCTTGGTCTTTCAGTTTAAGCAACTGTATGTCGCAGATCAACTGAAGTCCACATTTTAATTATCAGACATTAAATTGAGTTAAACCTTAATTTAATTCAGACATAAATCAGGAATGGGTTCACTCCTTACGAAGTATGTGAAACATGAAAAACGGACAATACTTGTTGATGGCTCAGTTGAATACTCATTCCAATTGGTTCTAAAAACTTTTCACTCAAAATGAGTTGTGGCCTAACATTTAAAACTTCCGGATTTAATGCAATAATATTATACATAAGGCTCTGAATCACGATTTAATCCTAATATGTGAGCACTCTTTCAATGGTTTCTCTGTTTTAGCCCTATATTCAAATGAGTCATTAATTTCAATCATTCATTCATTTAATTATTTTAAAATCATTTTATACTAAAAGTTGAGATAATTATAGGAAAATCTGCTGAATATTTAAGGGAAACACAAAATAAATGACTCTCAACTACGAAGAAGGAAAGGCCAACGGGCTTATGGCGGAACATCAGTCCACAAATCGACCACAAATTAAATTACCATAACTTATAATTCATAACAATCTATACCCTTGGTTTCGATTGAAATCTTCCAAAATCATTGGATAATGCTTGAATAACCAAGACTATTGATTCAAATTTTACTTAGATTTACCAGATTTATTTTTCAAATTCAAAGTAGGAATTGTTGTATTATTTGGATAAAGAAGAATTTGCATCAATTGTTTAGTTTTGTTGATAACATTTCATCTGAAGTGGTGTTCCTCACAATTAATTAAAATGAAGGCATAAATAATTCTGATATAAATGAATGTTCAGAACTGAAGTACTTATCACTTATCAAATCAGATCGTTATTTCATTTTTCATTTAATCGTGTTTTATATAATCTATATAATTGTGTAAATAAAAGATAAGATTTTTCTTTAAGAACCACCAAATTGTGGTCTCAAATAAGTCTCAATATCTACCGAAACACATGAGATATATACTGAGACCAATATAGAGCTCAATTCAATGATCAAAGACTGATGAAAGGGGCAATTTATCTTGCTATTTCAATCAATTTTGTTTCATCAAATTACAATCAAAGTATCCAGTGAAATTTTTAATCCTTTTTAGCCTTTTAATCCTAGCTGCTAGTGTTAAGTTATCTAGCATTTCAAAAAGATTCATCAATTTCAATGAGGATTTTTTTAACCGCAAACCCCTTTTTTAACCCCTTATTAATTTTGAGGCCTTTGGTAAAGAGAAAGCAACAAATAAGTCAAAAATATTTATTTTATTGTCAAAACTGTTGATTTTTCTAATATTTAGGTCTTTTTATTATACAAATTGTTTATTCGAACTATTTTTCAAATGATTTACACAAAAGTTATTTCAAATAAAATTCTATACATTTTTTGTTTAAAATTATTCTGAATTCTGTTTCAAACAAATGACTAATATTTGGAAATATTGTTATCTTATAATAAAATTTAATTAAACCTTTGATTTTGTGACTCTTTTGTTGAGAAAATGCAAATTTATTAAATCTGGACAACAGTTCAGTTGGATATTGCATTGAATGCTGAGTTTGAAGACAACTTATGAAAAGTTAGTGATTTGAAAGGTATGTGCACTTCAGATAATTTAGCAAATAATAGATAATCCAATCAAATATATGTTTAATTTTATTGAATTTATAATAATATATATATAAATAAATCTACAATTAAGTCAATTAAAAGAAATGGAGAATTACTTAAAACCTAATCGAAAATTAATGGCAATCAATGACCAGAGATGGACGACATTACACAATGAAGTGATAATTTGAAACTTTTGATCACTTTTAACCCCTCGTGAATGAAACGGATGAAGAAGTACTGAATATTATATAATAACAAATCAACAAAACAATAATAATATCAATACTTCCGAATGATTTCAGATTTGTTTGAATTAATAGGAAAATAATGAATACAATGAATGCAATTAATTTGAAATTCAATGAGAAATTAGTTTTTCATTTTTTTGTGGAAAATAGAAAATATCACAACTGGTGTCCACTTTGGCGGCCAGTGTTTCACTGTTTCGCCTGAAGACCATAAACGGAATCTTTTGCTGCAATATATGATTCAAACTTTTGAATAATGATTTAGACTTTAGTCCTAATAATGCACTTAAATTTGTTTCATATAATTAATAATTAGTTCAAATTTGTATTCACAGTCATATTAGCACTTAATTCAACACTCAGTTAACACTCAGACTTGTCCTCTTCCACTAAAAATTGAGTGTCTTTGTCGGTATCCACTGACGTCGGATTCAGAGCTACTTGTCTAATCTGAACCTGAGGGGACGCCCGATGAATAACGCTTGAAGGAGGCAATACTGCGGACCCACTCAGAGTTTTATCATAATTGTTGGTCACATCGATCGGCACTTTCTTGTTATACAAATCGTCCGGTACTTCATATAAGCCGGCGTTCGATGATATCGTGTCGTTATTTATCTTTTTGTCTTCGGGTCTATTGTTTTCCAATTCTTCATACATTGGATTCGCGAAATCAGTTGACTTAATGTCTCCCAAATTGAACTCTCCATCGATTGGTTCCTAAATTCAAAACAAATTAATTTGTATTCAGTTTTAAGAGTTGATTGCATTCAAGAGACTTACCGGTTGTGGACCGTCGTTAGGGCCGTTACGCATAAAAGTGGGTCCATTGAACTCCACGTTTGTGCCGCTACGGAATGATACACTTTGATGGGCACCCGGTTTGCTATTAACCCATAAATAAATACGATTTTCAGTTCGATTCATATACCGTTTTTTTAGAAATGATCTTACATGTTTTTGCGTTTGAAATATGTGTAGAGACCGGCCGCCAAACCCAGAGTCAGAATAACTATAAGAATGGGTAAAATGATGGCCGCAAATACGTGGTCGTTATCACTTCTAATTTGACTCCGAGGTATATACTCTTCACAATTATTTCCTTCGAAATTTTCGAGACATCTGCAGACAATTTTAGAGGAGTCGTGTTCGCTAAGAATACATGAACCACCGTTTCGACACTGGCATCTATGGGGCAGTGCTTTTGGTTGTTCGAAGCCTGTATTGCACTGACCGTTAAGACTGAGAACTGAATTAGTCGAGTCCGGACACGAACAGCGATGACCGCCACGAATCAAAAGACATATATGAGAACAGGAAGCGCTCTGACAGGGATTTGGCACTAAAATGCAATCCAGTTAATCACCAATAAATCATTGGGTTATCACTTACGAGATGTATTGTATTTCTTTTCCTGGTAGACCTTAACATCAGTTGCGTGTTCTAATGATCGCCTTACTCTAACTTTAACGCCCCGCCCAAACTTGTCCTGGCGATAAATTTCTCCGGTGTCTCGGGTAACCCAGAAGAGCTGATCTTCGAAAAGATCCAGACTCGAAGGGTGATGTAATTCGCCGCTAATGACTGTCACTCTATTGGTTCCGTCACTATTGGCTGACTCTATTGTATTGAGTTTGGAGTCACACCAATATAATCTGTGCTCTGCTTCGTAGTCAATAGTGAGACCAGTGGGATAACCAAGTTTTTCATTAATAATCGATTTCCTTCGGCTGCCGTCCATCCAACTCGTCTCGATCTTCGGTGCGAGTCCGGCGTCCGTCCAAAACATTCGTCTGTTTCAACAAATAAATTGTTTAGTGTTTTGAATATTAGAGTATATCTAAAGTATTACCCAAATTCTGGGTCCAAAGCGAGAGAAGTGGGTCTCTCCAAACCATTACTGACAACTGCTTTACGATATCGTCCGTCCAAAAGACTGGTGAAAATACGTCCTTTAGGTTTACTGTTAGATAAGTCCATATCCATCCAATACAGGTTCCTATTATAAACAAAACAATCAAAAACTGGTCTGTCATCGATTTGAGGGATGTGCTTACCTTCCGACCCAATCGACAGCGATGTCAACTGGTTTTGTCAAACCTTTGAGTTCTAAGCTTTGAGAGAAACCATTTCCGTGTTCCGGATCGCTCGGGTTGGGGATAACCGCTCTTTTAATTGTCTTATCATAAGTGTCGGTCCAGTAGAGAATATCAGTGATTGGATCGAAATCAAGAGATTGTATTCGACTTTCGCCGGCAACCAATGAAGACTGATGTTGTTGTGGCAGATCTATTGCTCTTATGTCTGGTCCGTCAGCGTATAATACAAATGCTGGCACTTCACTCTTCGCGACACACCTTTCGTCAGTCATTTGAAAGCCTGGTTTGCATTTACAGGAATACGTGCCCTCAATGTTGACACAAATTTGAGAGCAATTGTGGCCAAAAGAGGAACACTCGTCAATATCTTCGCACAGTTTGGTGTTGTTGTGAGAGATTTGGTAACCACTGAATCAAAAATCAAATAAATAATTCAAATTCTTATGAAATTGTAAGAAAGACATACCGAGGACAGACACAGATATATCCGCCGTCTCCAACAATGGTGCAGTTGTGTTGACAGCCTCCTTTAGTATCGCGATTGCAAATACCTTTATGACATCCCTTTTCATCAGTGAGATCTCCGCAGTCATCGTTGTGGTCACAAACCTTATCCATTGAAACGCACTGTTCATTTGCACACTTGAATTGATTGGCCAGACATGGAAGCGGCCATTTGCGGCATAGCGTGTGATTGTTCTCATCACTTCCGTCACCGCACTCGTCCTGTCCATTGCATATTTGCCACAAAGGAATACACCTTTTGTTGTTGCACTGAAACTTTCGGGTCAAATCACATTCGAAGTTCTGACACATGGACTCCAATTCATCGGTTCCATCACCACAATCGTCATCGCCATCACACAGGAAATCGGGTCTCAAACAAACCGTATTATTGCATTGGAATAGAGACTCCTGACAGTAGCGACCGTTCGGAAAACGTGTTGGACAGTTGGTCTCATCGGACACATCTTTGCAGTCTTTATTTCCATCACAGACTAGTTTCTGAGGAATGCAGTGACCACTCCTACACTTGAATTGGTCTTCTTTGCAGGTATAGTCCAGACATTCTTTTTCATCTGATCCATCGTCACAGTCATCGTCGTGATCACAGCGCCATCGCGAAGGAATGCACTTTTTGTTTCCGCACTGGAACTCACTTTCAGAACATTCGCGATAGAGATCGACACACATTTGACTGTCTTCGTCAGACTTGTCTCCGCAGTCGTCCTCAAAATCTAAACCAATTTATAATCAAATGTATTATAAAATAATGAAAAAATGGGATCAAAATAATTACCGCATCGCCAACGAAGAGGAATACATCTGCCGTTTTTACACTTGAAATCTCCCGTTTCGTGGCATTTTGGACACAGTTCTGGATTGCTTTCATCTGAATTGTCGCGACAGTCATCTTTGCCGTCACAGAACAGCCAACTGGGAATACATCGGTAGTTGTTTCTGGTGGGACACTTCTGCCAACCTGTGCTACAATTACGATTTCTGCATCTGTACGCCGGTTCATCGGAATTGTCACCGCAGTCGTCATCGAAGTCACAGAACCATAGCTTAGGAATGCATTTTCCATTTTCGCACCGGAATTGGATGTCTTTATCGCATTCTCGTGAGTGACAGACAGAGGAGTCTTCGTCGGAACCATCAGAACAGTCATTGTCTCCATCGCACTGCCACGAGTCGGGAACACAACGACCAGTTGATCGACATTTGAAGCTGTGTTCTCCACATTCGGTGTCACAAAAGCCTTCATCAGATTTATCGGTGCAGTCGGGGATTCCATCACAGATTCTTATCCTTGAAATACAAGTTTGATTATTCCTGCACTGAAACATCCCGGGTTTGCATATGAAGGGCGGACAGTTCACTTCATCGGAACCATCTTTGCAATCCTTATCTCCATCGCAAGTCCAGAAAATGGGAATACACCGATCGTCAGGTGTTTGACAGCGGTGTTGACCTTTAGTACAGTTAGCGATACATGTCTTGTTGTCGTCTCTCAAAATGAAGTTATTGGGACAGCCACAAGTGTAGGTCTGACCACCAGGTGCTATCAAACATAAGTGGGAACAACCACCATTGTTTTCACCGCACGGATTATCATAAGGCAATTGTTTCAATGGGTGGTAAATGTGTATATCGTATGGTCTGTGAGAGGTATTCCTCAAGACCTGTAAGTGTTCGCCCGAAAATTTGTGGGCTTTGACTAAACCTTTGGTATTCCAATCCGTCCAATACAACCAGTCATCAAAAACAGACAGAGCGAACACATGAGGCACAGAACTACCGCTTAAAACTGAATGTCTGTGTTTTCCATCGAAGTCTGAGTACTCGATATAATCCAAGTGGGCGTCGGCCCAAAATAGTTTGTCACTGAAGTAATCGATGGTCAGGGCGTTGGGCCAGACTAGCTTTTGCTCGTATGTTATTATTCGAGAAAAGTTTGTGCCGTCCATTCCCAGTTTGCCGATACACGAGTGATGTCCCCAATCAGTGAAGAAGATATATCCTATACCCGGATGTACTGCAATGGCTCGGGGGTCAGATATACTTCGGCCAAGAATTGTCTTTCTATGAGCGCCATTCAGTTCAGACACTTCAATATGTTTACTCGTTCTGTCCATCCAATAAAGTTTGCGTCCGACCCAATCAACAGCAATACCTTCGAGTCCGTGTGCTTCGTGTCGAATGACATTCTGTTCTCCCGTCCCGTTAGTGAAAATTCTATTAATAGTTTTATTGCCGACGTCTGCGTAATAGATCCGTTCCTCGCGATAGTCGAAATCGAGTGCCACAACATTTTTCAAATCCATTTTAATCAGATTATAGACCGTTCCGTCAGTACTGATATTTCTCAGATAATATCTGTTTGTGAATATAATCCAGGGCTCGATATTATCGCGTCGTTTGCAAACGTGTCCATTCAGTTCCCTCTCATAATAAGTTTCATTACATTTACAGTAATAGGAACCGGGAGTATTGAAACAGTATTGACTGCATTTGCCTTTCATTGTATTGCATTCATCAATGTCTTCGCAGGCCTTCCCGTCTTTCATGAGATAATATCCTTCATTGCATTCGCAGTAAAAACTGGTTAAAGTGTTAATACATTTGTGTTCGCACTGATTGATCTCAGTTTTGGCGCATTCGTCGACATTACAATGAGGCGGTTCATCACTTCCGTCGTCGCAATCTATCTGTTTGTTACACACTCTTTCATATGTAATGCATTGACCACTTTTGCATCGGAACTGACCGCCATCACAAGTGGGGGCTTCTGTTTTGCATTGGGGCTGATTTTCATCGCTTCCATCTCCACAATCGTCTTCTCCGTCACATAAATATGTTTTACGAATGCATTTTGTATTTCTACACGAAAACTCTTCGGGAGAACAGGTCCTGAATGTACAGTTCCTGTGCTCATCAGAGCCGTCGCCACAGTCATTGTCGTGATCTACAAAACAAAGTATTATTTTGAAGTCTATTTCATTGATTCAATGGGAAGACTGACCGCAAACCCATTCTTTGTTAATACAGCGATGATTATTGCATCTGAACTGATCAGATTCACACGGCTCTGGAGGAGGACAGGAATGAATAGTTGTATTTTCATCGGCACCGTCTACACAATCTGGGTCTCCATCACAGATCCATCTTTTAGGTATACACTGAGCCCGACCCCAATTTTTGTTAGCCACACACGTGAACTCTCTGTCCGGATCGCACTGACGAGTGTCACATTGATGTCGAATGTCTTCATCAGAGTTGTCGAGACAGTCATTATCTCCATCACAGATATATATCCGTGGAATGCAGTTTCCGTTATCACAAGTAAACAGATCTCCAAAACAGGTCCTCTTTTCACTCTTACAGTAGTCTTCTGGTTCATCAGCTTTGGAACCGCCACAATCATCGTCTCCATCACAATACCAGGTGGCGGGTATGCAACGATGGTTCGGACACCTGAAACTATTAGGCGGACACGTCCTTTGAGAACAAATTAGACTGTTTTCATCGGAATTGTCGCCACAATCGTTATCGCCGTCTGTTTAACAAAAATGATAATTAATTAAACGGATCTATAAAACCAAAGTATATATGAGTCGTACCGCACAGCCAATAGGGTTCGACACAAATGTTAGTATTTTGGCATTTGAGGTGATTTCCCGGACACGTCCTGTTGTTGGGACAAATCGAATGACTTTCATCGGATGTTTTCGCATCTTTGCAATCATTAACTCCATTACAGAGTTGAGATTTCGGAATACATTTATGGTTAGCACACGTGAACTCTCCCTCAGCACAGGGAGGATATTCTGTTATCAAAATTGATTGAGAGATCAGATCTGAGAAAACAAATCGAAATATATATCACTTACGACATCCCTCTTCATCGGTATTATCTAAGCAGTCATTTTCGTGATCTAAAAGTCAATTAAATTTGTTATTAATTATTAAAAACTAAAATACATTTCTTTCGACAATATTTACCGCATTTCCAAGTTTTGAAGACACAGCGGCCGTTACCGCAACGGAACTCATTTGGACTACAGGTGTGCAGCGCTGTTATATGAATAAAATTAGATTTGAACGGATCTAATGTAATAATGGTTTACAGCAAAATATGTTGTCTTCATCTGAGTTGTCCCCACAATCGTCGTCACCATCACAGGCCCAGAGTCTTGGAATGCATTTGGAGTTACTGCAGGCGTATTTGGTCTCTTCACAGCTAACATTCTCGGGAACACACATTCGATTTTCATTGGCCAGTTTGAAGCCAGTATTGCACCGACATTCAACCGCACCATTGGGTGCCGAATGACAAGAGTGAGCACAGCCTCCATTGTTAATTTGACATGGATTCTTATCACACTTTTGTCTTTGCGATGAATATATGTGTATATCTCGCGGCGATTCTTCCAATCTTTTAACCATTTCAATCATTCCGGCGCCGGTGTGTTTCTCTGCCCTATAGACGCCTCTCAGTTGAAGATCAGTCCAATAGATATAATTTCCAAAAACAGAGACTGCGAACGGGTATATCGTGGCGGCCACTAACACCTCCCTATTAGAGCCATCCATATCTGATCTCTCAATTTTTTCGCGAAGAGCGTCCGTCCAATACAACTTCTTCTCCTCATAATCTATACTTAAACCACTCGGTTGTGTCAGATTGTCCTCAACTATGGCTTTCTTTTCATTGCCAGCCATTGTTGACCGAAATATTTTACCGGAATTACCGAAACGGCCTTAAATACAATAAACAAAAATAATAAAACTATGGATTTGATTAAATTGACTTATGGTTACCCCAATCAGTGAAATACATAAATCCTTCACAAGGATCGACAACTATAGCTCGAGGTCTTTCCACTCTTGTTATGGTAACAACTTGTGTTCCGTCCATATTCATTGAATAAATGCTTCGATTGGCCGAATCAGTCCAATAGATCTTATGACTGGTCCAGTCGTAAGCAATTCCTTCGGGATTTATACCCTTTGAGAGAATGACATTCACTTCATCTCTTTTGTCGATATTCATCCACGAAATGCTTCCGTCGGGACGTATTTGAGTGAAAAACATTCGCTTATTGCCGTAATCGAAGTCTAGACCGACCACATTAGTCAAGTTGACTCTTGGAGGGAAGGGAGCACTTGTCACCTGAGGGTCTAAGTTAACGCTTCGGATTTCTTTTCTTGTGGTGAAAACAATGTATTCGTCAACATTTTTGCACTTTTGTTTGTCCGGAGCCAACACTCCTGTAGAACAGGCGCACCGATAATTTGCATCACTATATCCGGGAGGGATTGCAAAACAAAGCTGTTCACACATCTTATCACTCAAACGAGAACAGGGAGAATCGCCGGGCGGCTGATTCTTGGCGTCAAATATAACAATATCTCTGAGAGTATCCAAATTTGATTTGAAAGGTTCCGGAAGTGATGTCTTGTTTTCCGTAAATTTATTTCCTCTGAAAATAGTTCTAAGATTTCTGTCGACCCAATAGACTTGAGATCCAAGTATTGACACACCATAAGGTGTCGGCAGGTTTTTCCAAATATATTGGCGCCGACCCCCAGAAAATGAAACTTTTTGAATGGCATCTTCTCTGGCGTCGACCCAATAAACGTCATGAGTCACGATATCAATGGTTAGATCTCTAGGATTACTGATTCCGGTGACAACTATTGGTGTTCTGTTAGTTCCGTCGAGTAATGCCTTTTCTATTTTTGGGAACTGTCCGTAGTCTATCCAATAGAGGAAGCGTTTAATTGGATTGACGGCAATCTCTCGCGGGGCGTCAGTTGTTGTTTTGACTAATACCATACGGTGTGTGCCGTCCAAAAAGCATACTTCGATGTATGTTTCGTGAGGAAAGACATTAGTGAAGTACATATTGCCTGCAATCCAATCGATAGCAATGCCTCGAATTCCGTTACTTCCGATTCCGTCAGAAATGATGTGTTGTTTTTCAGATCCATCGGGTTTTATGCGATAAATACCATTCCTTTCGCCCGGATTGTATTCAACCCAATATATGTGGCTTTTGACTACATTAACATCAATATGTAAAATGTTATGTCCGGCTCCTGCCAGGGGTTGAATGGCCTCCGCGTGATCTTCGAGACTAAAGCCTTGCATTTTGTTGAGTGAAGAGACGACAGCGAAAGACTTGTAGGCCTGACAGTTGGTCTCACCGTCAGTTCGGAATCCTGTGCTGCACAGACACTTTCTTAGATTATTTTCTGCTGGAATACACAACTGTTGACATCCTCCATTTCCATTTCTGCAAGGATGATTCTCAACACCTGGTCTTTTGCTGTATATCTTAATATTTGAAAGGGAAGGAGTGTTTTCTTCAATGGTTATAGCATTGCCTCCATCTGGAAGATTGACCCTGGCTATCTTTTCGTAAACTGAATCCAAATAGTAAAGTCGATTGTTATAAACCGATAGTCCCTGAGGTTTGGCGATTCCTGAACCGGCCGTCACAATAGTCCTCCTGTCTCTGCCCTCAGTGTCTATACTTTCTATAACTCCGGTATGACTTTGACTGAAGTAAAGTCTTTTATTAATCAAATCGAAAGTGAGAGCCTCGACGTGATGTAGTGAATCCCTGACCAGAATAGTAGCATTAGAGCCATCCATATTGGCCCGGGACACCTTTTGAGGAACGCCAACACCGCCTTCATCTAACCAGTATAGTTTTCCTTGAAGTGGATCCAAAACAATAGATTTTGGTTTTGCGACCCCTTTCTCAGAGCCATCATTACTGAGAACAGTTCTCCGGTAATACTTTTCGCCATCAGTTTTGACGACCGCTATATTCGAAGCCTTTTTGTTTCCGATATAAAGATTTCTTCCGATCCAATCAAATGCAATACAAAAGGGCGCCCCCACTATACCATCCGGTAAGAACTTGGTTTGGTTTCCGCCTTTAAGACTAACTTTGTAAAGGGTTCCGTTTTCTTTGTCGTCATCCCTGAGCTGAACCCAGTATATGAAGCCCTCCTGTTTGTCGTAATCGAAGTCATATCCATTTTCGACTCCAATAACGGGAGTGAAATGTCCGACGGATTTCTCGTTTGGAGTTAAACTCAAGTCAACGATTTGTGTCGCTTTCATTACCATCAGATACGGCGTCTCAACAGGTATACAACGACCGCCAGCCGCTGTCCTGTCCTGGCCATAGCCCGGCGGACATTTGCAAGCATATCCCTCCGGTCGTGGAGAAAGGAGACATAAGTGCGAACAGGTGGCTTTGGCACAAGGATTCGGTGAAGGGGGCTGAAGGAGTGGATGGTTTATATGAATTCCAAGGGGTTGGCTGACCAAATGAGAGACAACAGTTTGATTTGTTCCCCTAAACTTATGACACGAAAGCACTCGATTCAATTGGCGGTCAGTCCAGTAGAGGGTATCTTCAAATACAGTCAATGAGTGGGGGTGTAGTAAATAGTGATTGTGGGCCAACACTTGTTGTCTGCCCGACCCATCGTAGTTACAGAAGTCGATGTAATCCAACTTAGAGTCAGCGAAATAAACTCTTCGGGTGGGGATGTCTAATGTGAGTCCATTTGGCCAATAAATTTTGGTACTGACAATAACTTTACGCATACTTCCATCCATTCCCACCCTTTCGATACGTGGGTTTTCACCCCAATCGGTCCAAAACAAAATTCGTGCGTCTTCTCGAGGGTCCAAACAAATACCCCGGGGCTGACTTATATTCTGTGCTAATAAGACGATATGATTTTTACCGTTTATTGTCGAGACTTCAATAGTCTTAAGCCGAGAGTCAACCCAATAAAGATTATTAGCGACCCAATCGACAGCCAGCCCTTCAACTAAGTCCAGTCCACTGCCCACTACTACTTCTGGTTCAGTCGATCCCTTCTTCATTCGGAATATTTTTTTGGAGTGCATATCAGACCAATATATAGTTCCCGAAATCATTTCTGAAGCGGTGGCCACAACATTCTCAACCCGAACGGGAACTCTTTCCAGGGATACGTTAGTGATGTTTGCGACCAGAATTGAGCGCCGGTTGGATATAACGAGATAAGCACTGCTCCGATTGACTGCTTTGCAATGAGTCTTATTCTCGAGACGGTAGCCGTCTTCGCACAGACATCTGAACGATCCCTTTTCGTTGAAGCACTTATGACTACAGGAGCCGACGATTGAACACTCGTCGATATCAACACAAGTTCGGGTGTCATTGAGTCGCTCTCCTGGAGGACAAACACAAAGTGGTCCGAAAGGCGTTTGAGTGCATTCATGAGTACATTGAGTGCTTGAACACGACTGTAGATCACAGGCTGGACCTTCATCTGCACCGTTAGGACAGTCGAGTTTTTGATCGCAGATCTTTTTAATTGGAATACATCTGTCGGTAATGTTAGGACACATCCACTGACCGCTGGGACAGTCATAATGAGTGGGTCCACAGGCGTGACGGTTATCTTCATCTGAGTTGTCGCCGCAATCATCGGCTCCGTCACAAATCCATGACTTGAAAATGCATTTGGAATTATTGCACTTAAAGTGATTACTCGGACATTCAATTTCTCCACAAGTGGTCGGCTCATCACTACTGTCCTCACAGTCAGGATTTCCATCACTTTTAAGAGAATAAAACAATTATAATAAATATAAAATTAAGAGATATGAGGAAAGACATACCAATACCACGACTTCGGAATACAAATTCTTGAGGCCTGACATTGGAATTGTTTTTCAATATCGCACTGATTGGGAGACAGAGAGGGGCAGCCTTTTTCATCAGAGTTATCCCCACAGTCATTGACACCATCGCAGTGATAGCTTTCATGAATACATTGCTTAAGATTCGCGCACTGGAACTGAGTTGAAGAACATATGATAGGCGGACAGTTTTGTTCATCAGCTTGGTCAAAACAATCGTTATCTCCATCTGAAAATTCATTGATTATTAATTTATAAATTAACTTTTATTTAAGTTCTAAAGCATTAATAACCAAGCTAAACTGACCAAACTCATTTTATATGTTTGCAAATTAAACTAGGTAAAAAAAGAATAAATCAACTGAATGCTGACATGACATGGGGCATTATTTAAGTTTATTTTTTTTATCAAATTTAACCTAATTTTTATTAAGCCTCAAAATAGATGAGAAGAAAATGATCATGGCAAGTTGCGATTTATGTGTAAATTTTTCTTAAATTGATTTTAGATTAAATTCCTTCCATTTATAAAACTGTGAGAATCGACAGAATGACTAAAATAGTTGTTTGACTGTATTTTGAGATAAAGACCAAAAAAATCAATAAATTTGTAGTCAATTGAGAGAAAAGAAATTATTTGAATCAAACTTTTCAATAATAGAGTTAATTTGATGTGAGAACGGGGTCACCAAATGGGCTATAAGTAGTTCAGGCTATTATTTAATCACATAAAAAACAGATTTGGAATTCATCGATCAATATTTAGCTCAAACAAAATGATTAAGTGCCAAACTTGTAAGCACATTCAAGAAGGGCTTTCAGTTGCCAAATGATAAACAAAACTTTTCCTCAAATTGAAAAATTTGGCCAAGATTATTCTCTTAAGCCCATTTGTGAACCCAAAAGATGAGTGTTTAAGCCTTGGGTGAAATTCATTAATTCTTAAACATCACACGATTACGTCGATTCCTCTTAAATCAAAATAATAATAATTGCTTCGAGAGTCTAATCAAACCTCTTTTGAGGCAATCGATAGCTGTTTTGAATTTCAAATTATGCAAAACTTTATTCATATAATTGATTGATAAGTATTTCATTAATTCATTTGATTGTACAGTCGACTGCCTCTATAATGAACACGACTGGTTTGAAGAATTTGTTCATTACAGAGGAATGTTCATTATAAAGGACATGTATTAATGTCTATTGAAGTGGATTAGGAATCTAGAAGTTGTTCATTATAAGGGAAAATTCATTATATAGGGTGTTCATTATAATGGCATTCGAGTGTATATCTAATCAACAGATATTTTTGTTATGAATACGCAAAGATTTCTAAGAAAATGCAAATTGAGTTTTGCATAAATCCAATCAAATTATGTCTGACCAAGTTACTACTGATTAGTACTTTTTCAATACCATTCGTGGGTTTTAATGACGATTAGCCGAGTTTTTAGCTTTCAATCGTTTTAATCAAAGAATTTGATAACATTTATAATGCATTTTATGTATAGTTTGGTTTATTCTCGCCTAAAAACCCCCTGGTTCAATCAATTGTTTTCTGATTTTTTAATGATTTGTAATCAATTTAAAATCAGAACATTTGGTTTAAAAAAATATTAACAAAAACTTAACTCAAAATGAATATAATTTTGGAAATAATGACATATTTTTAAAAAATTCAATAAATCTTTTTTTCAATTTAATGATAAAGAAGTGCTTCTATTGATCTATAATTTGAGTTAAAGTTTGAAAGATTATTCGCTCGAAAAACTATGTGAAGATACAAAAACAGATAATTTGTGTGAAATTTGCCAAAATTCCAAATTCTTGTCTATTATTATCCGATTGAATGAACCAGAAAATTGTCAAAAACCTCTGGTAAATAGTGTCTGATATGGTTTGAAAAGTGAAAAAACTGGTGAATATTAATGATTAACATATGATTTATCGAATAATTACTCCACTATTTGTTCAAACGTTTTGAGAAGTAATAAAAATTCAAAATTTTGAATAAAATAATTTCAATTTCGAGAATTCCCGGAATAATTGATTGACTCAAAGATTTATTGAATAAATAATATAACAATTTGTTGTGAGTGAAGGTTAAGGTAAAACATCACATAATTCCCAATAATTCTATAATAATATGATTTTATGATAAGTTAGCCTTTAAATCAATTCATGTATTAGTCCTTTGAATAGAAAAATCGATAAATGTTTGGTAAATAATAATTCATATTATTTTGCGAACAATTCTCGAATTTATGACAATTATTACATTGTGTTTGCATTTTATGATTCATTTCGGGAATAAAAAACGATATTTTGGGACTATTATGGGACTACACTCACAATGTTTTATATTAATTTTGAATCTGAACTTATAATCAACAGCTTTCACAACAGTGGCTCATAAAAGGAGAATATGACAATTTGCACCACCCAGTAACATTAAGCCAGTAATCAGCAAACTTTTCCAATTCATGGGAAGGTTCAGAGAAATCAAAATAACGTATTATCAAAAAATAATGGGAGGGATCGCAAAAAGTGCAACTTTTAGGCTGAATTCAGTTTAAAACACATAATTTAGGGTTAATTTTGTTTAAAATGGTTTGAGTGCTGTTTTGGACCAATGGCGGCCGTGCGGTGCGACACTCAAAACTAGAGTATAAGTCCCAAATCTTTCTTCTAAGGGATAAATGGGCTGTACCCAGCTGATTCTTGTGTTATTAGTATATATTTATCATTTTCTATGAAATTTCAATTTTCTATAATTTTAGTAAATAAAACACGAATATCGACG
>JAQFXL010000377.1:0-22583 GCA_034693445.1 Edwardzetes edwardsi
GCGCCTAGCAAACTATTACACCTGTATATTACAGTATAACCGCCTGATGTAAATTTGTTGGGTAATACTCAAGTAATGGTAATTTATTGAAAGGTTATTATCATAATATTTTATATTTTTTCGATGGGATTATCTGATACCAGCGCTCAAAACTTAGGGGTATTTCCAAATTCGAACTACAATTTCATTGAACTTCATTTTCAGAGTCGGTATTTCTGAGTTTCGAAAAACTATTTATTTTCAGCTTTTCATAAAAATCTTCGGCAAATCCAAGATTTTAATGGAATTCAAATCTAGTAAATCCAAGCAATTTTCGAGAATTTTTCAACATTTCACAACAAAAGTTCATTGGTACTCATAGATTGGCATGTGCTCGACCATTGTTGTATAAAACAGTGTATATTCAAGACTTAAATTTCAAGTAAACTTTGAGTAAATTTTGAAATTTTTAATTGAATTAAGTTATATTGAATCTTGCTCCAACAGTTATCCGGTAAAATCATTAATTTTTCAGATTCATTCACAGAAGACCTGGAAGCTTGAATACTAGCTCGCAATATTTAAAACGAGAATGTTGAAAGTCGAATCCCAAATCAGCTTATTTTGAATCGAGTTAATCGATTTTTCACTGGATATTATTAGAAGAAGAGTACGATTACTGACGCCATCTTTCATTCATAAGAATTAATCATTTATTATATCTTCAAATTTTCGTTTTCGATCTGCACCCCCCCCCCTTGGCGAACCCCGATCTTTTGGCAAAAGAAACTTAATTGAAATGTTTTTATCACTGTTTTAGCTTACTTTACCAAACGTGCAAGCTACCTTAAGCTGAATTGTGAAAGCTGTATTGAGCTAATAAAGTTAATAAACTTAAAATTGCATTTATTTCAAGAAGTGAATCTAGTTTATTCACCTAAATTACCCAGCATGAACGACAAAATGATGAAAAAAACTCTTCAAAGACTGCCTAGTCAAAACTTAGAAATTTTAGAGGTAAATGCAAAATTTTCGATTCTAGGGCGGGTTGAAAGTTGACGGCCCCCTATCGCCAGCCTTTGATAAGCGATTTAGAAATAACTAAACTTTCAAAAATATCCCGGAGATAAGCGATAGTTTATTTTGAGGAAATAAGCTTAAAAGTAGGCCAAGATCATCTTCAACTTGATAAGGAAAGGAAATGTGAAAAATACAAAATGACTCTTAATTAAAACAGTATCAACTAAAGCCTTTAGCCTAGAGGAATCTTGGCAAAAACTCCCTATATGATCAATAATTTAGGAACCAACAGCTAGTTTACCCCTTTCCTCCAACTCTTTACAAGTTTATTCAAAAAGTGAAAAGCTGTATTATCCTGGACATCTGTAGTAAAACAAATTTTCTAATATATTGAATTCTAATAGATTATATATTAAATTTTTGAAAAATTTTGTTCCATCATTGTATTCCAAAATCCCCCTAGCACATTTAAAAGTTGAAAAATGTAAAAGATGAAATTTAGCATTAAAAGAAAAAAAACCTAGGTAAGCATTGATAAAAAAAAGTTAACCTCATTGTTTGTAAAATATACTTGCTGATTCAGAATAAAAATAACAAAATCGAATGAATTCTCAAAAATATAATTGTTTTGTTTTTAGAAAGATGTTTAACAAATTACTATCAGTTAATCGAGATTACTTTACCCAGATCAATTAATCGAGATCATTTCACCGAAATTCACTTCACCGAAATTCACTTCACCGAAATCCTAACAAAAACACAAAGGTGCAAGGGGATATACAGGGAGCGCAATCCGATACTTCCTATTCAGAATGAGGTATACTAAAGCATATTTTTGAAATATATTTATTTAAAGAATTTACTTGATAAAGTAATAAAATAATGCTCGAAATGTTTTCCCTCGGCTATAATTGTGTGCCATTATCTACTGGAAAAACCTTCCAGGACATTTTGGATCATTTTAGGTGTAATCAAATCAAAAGAGTTTCGAATCACATTTTTAAGTTCTTCAACAGTGTGGGGTCTGTTGATAAGTCTCGTGTATATGGAATAACCCCTTGGTTTGATTGACTCGAGCTTCGCTGAAGTCCGCTATTTTTTAACTAATATTATGGATATTAAGTCTTATTTGAAGAGATGTCACAAATATCTGGTTTGTCAGACGATGTGAAGACTTGTGTTCAAAGAATATTGATTCACAAGTGTTGTGATCATTACAATCATGAAATGAGATGTTATTTTGATCATGATCATAATTAGTTATAAATAGAATGTTTTTAGAGTAATTTGTACCATGACGATTTATTAGTTCTATTGCATTTGAAATTAACAATCTCAGTATTGCTCTCTTTGTCCAAAAGTTTGAATGGATGAATAAAAATATGAATAATTATTAAAATGAGATGGATTAGTGTCGGGCGTAATGACAGCAAAAATAACTGCTTTTGTTCCCAAAAAGTTTGTAAAGCGTTTGGCGTTAGTATTGGTAACCAATGGAAACATCGCTTGACTTCAGACAAGAGTTGAGTCGAGAATTGTTTGACTCTCTCTTTAAAAGCCACTAAACTGTAAGCAAAAAAAACGCCATTTTTGTCATCAAAACAATGAATTCAAGCAATTATTTAAATATAATTCAATTAATTGTTGTGTCGACCACTCATTGGACACCACTTTAACGCTTATTTGCATTAAATTTTTGTTTTGATTTGTTTTCAATCAAATTATTAGTCAATTTTGACCATCGATTTCAACACTTTTTTGGGATGAGTTCGACGCCAATCATAGAACCGAACGCCTCCTCTTCGCCCCCATTTCTCAATGGGCTCAACAAAAGCACAAGTTCTTCATTAAGCACATGTCTGACCACTGACTATGAGTTCATACCTCCGCCCGAATGTCCTATATTTTATCCGACGGCCGAAGAATTCGCTTTGGGACCACTCGAATACATATCGAAGATAAGACCCGAAGCAGAACCTCACGGCATCTGTAAAATAGTGCCGCCCAATGTATGATCCCTTATACCTCTCCAACCACTCATTTAAATATGTTTTTCATTTGTTTTAATTGTTCCGCTTTTTTACAAATCACTAATTTTTTAGCTCTCATTTGATTCACTTTTCCAATCAATTGTGAGTCAAAACAAATAGGTTTTAGTCCCGAGTCGTTTAAACAGACATTAAATTTGATTCTCAAAGCAATTAATTGGTGGAAAATGGGAGCAAACCATTGACTTTCAATTAAATTACTGTTAGTTTTTTATTTTCCGATTTTCACATTTAAGTTGAGTTCAAGTCTTAACAAAATTGTCTTAAATTCAGTTATTTTTATAACAATTTAATTATGAATTTTTTAATTCAAAATAGTGAGCAATGGGCACAACATATAGGCCGCACCCTTAGTATGGCTAACATTCATTTGTTTTTTGTTAACAATAGATTCAATACTGACTTAATATGAATTGGATTACAATTTAGTTTGATTTCAAAACATTAGTGAAAAGCATTTATTGCGCGAAAATTAATTGCATTTTAAGATTTCAATAAAAATTGGTTTTATTTCCGAATTACAGACATTTCAGCCGCCATTCGCTGTTGCGGTCGAAGAGTTCAAATTTACGCCAAGAATTCAAAGATTGAATGAATTGGAGGCCACGACAAGAATCAAATTGAATTTTATCGAACAAATCGTCAAATTTTGGGATTTGCAGGTTAGACATACATTGACTTCAGATATGGTTTGACTCTTAAGCTATTTTTAATACTCTTTAACTAAAATCAAAATCTGATTCTTTATAACAAACTTAAAGTCAGTCTAACATTCTTTCTGTTGTGAAAGGGATCGCCTTTTAAAGACAAAATTAGGGTAAGATTTTAGTCATTAAACTTCGTTTTAGGCCTTTTTCGTTGATATCCCGAAGATTGCTATTAAAATGTCTATTTGACTGACTATTTATTTCAAATCCTAACTTCTATTTTGATTGTCGAATGAGTTTTCAATTAAATCCATTTTTACATTCATTTAATTCTAATGTTTTGTCAAAAAAGGGCGCCTCCTTTAAGATACCTAATTTGGAGAGACGTTCTCTGGATTTATATAATTTGCATCGAATTGTCAAAGAAGAGGGAGGTTTCGAAATTTGCACCCGAGATAGGAAATGGTCTCGCGTTGCCTCTCGTATGGGATACGGAAGTATGTATTTAGTGCTTTGAGTCCTCTATTAATTCAATGTTTGCTTTTAAAATGAAGGCAACGCTTCAAATAAGGGAACCATTGCTTCTCTTCTGAGACAACATTACGAGCGAATCCTTTTCCCTTACGATGTGTTTCAAAGCGGAGCCACAATAGGACCCGATATCGTCAGTCATCACTTTTTTCAAATTCAATAATTTTCACAAATTGTTTAATGATTTGTTGTTAGGAAGAAAAGCCGACTCCTCTCCCTTCAGACGACGACAATGAGGACAGAGATAATAAAAACGACAAATCAGGCAATGATAAGGAGACGACTCCGGAAAAGCGTGTCCTCAGAAGACAATCAATATCTCCAAATCAAAACCCATTACTGGTTTCACCAAATTCTCAGAATAAAGAGCTGAAAAAATTGCAGGTCTATGGCGCCGGACCTAAAATGCCTGGATATGTGTCCGAACAGACATTAAAAGAGCAGTCGGTAAAGGTCTGTGATGACACCACTGACTCTACTAACGATTCGGATCATTCAAAGAACTGGTCTTTGCATTTATCACAGGTTTGTCTGCATTGCGGGGAAACCAATCCGACGCCAATGCTATTGACGTGCGATAACTGCACCAACACTTATCACACCCATTGTCTCATTCCTCCTCTCAACGATTGGCCCAAAGGTTTGTTAAAACAATAGTAAGACTTGACTCTAAATTGAGATTTGATTGAATCAATAGGTGTTTGGCACTGTCACCGATGTTTGGCAATGTTGGTCTCAACATACCCTCAACCCTATACTCAAGAGTTTGGTTTCGTTCAGTCGGCGAAGAATTATACTTTGAGTGAATTCGGAGAAATGGCCGATCAGTTCAAAGCTGATTACTTCAATTGTGCGCCGCATGTAATTGAACTCTTCTACTGATCCTTTTGAGACCATATCCGCTGATTCTTTGCTATTATTAGTCGGTATCGTTATCTTTGGCCGAAAAAGAGTTTTGGCGTTTGGTTTCAGCTATTGAAGAGTCCGTTACTGTTGAATATGGGGCAGACCTTCACACTAATGATTACGGCAGTGGTTTTCCAACCAAACTGACCAAAAATCTATTGCCTTCGGATATGGTTTGACTCCATTTTATTTAATATTAATTTTGAAGTATTTAAACGTTTTAATTGGGTTTAGGAATACGTTAACCATTTGTGGAATCTAAACAACATTCCTGTTCTGGAGGGCAGTGTCTTCCGACACATAAATGCAAATATAAATGGAATGATAATTCCCTGGATGTATGTCGGCATGTGTTTCGCCACCTTCTGTTGGCACAATGAAGATCACTGGACCTATTCCATCAATTACCTTCATTGGGGAGAACCCAAGACATGGTATGGAGTGCCCGGAGAACACGCAGAAACTTTTGAGAGGGCTATGAAAAGAGCTGCGCCCGAACTCTTCAAATCACAACCAGATCTTTTGCACCAATTGGTCACTATCTGTAATCCTAATATCTTAATGCAAGACGGAGTTCCGGTATGTCCTCTATCTTTACAATAAGTTTGCAATATATTGTTTAAAATGGCGAAAAGGTTTATCGTTGTAACCAACACGCGGGTGAGTTTGTGGTGACGTTCCCTCGCGCTTATCATACGGGCTTCAATCAGGGACTCAACTTCGCTGAAGCGGTCAACTTTGCGCCATCGGATTGGCTGCCAATCGGTCGCGTTTGTATCACTCACTACGCGATGCTCCACAGGTTTCCGGTGTTCAGTCACGACGAACTCATCTGCAAAATGGCAAACGATCCGAACCATCTCGAGATAACTCTCGCAGTCGAGACATACAAAGACATGTTACGAATGGTCGAGTGTGAGAAGACTTCGCGATTGTCTCTACTGGAGTGGGGCGTCACTAATGCTGAGAGAGAGGCCTTTGAATTGCTTCAGGACGACGAAAGACAATGCGATTACTGTAAAACTACTTGCTTTCTATCGGCCCTCACCTGTAATTGTGATCAGAGTATGCCATCATTTGAGACATATATCAAACTTGGATTAACTTTTAATGTATTCCTCTTCAGCCAAACTGGTCTGTCTCACACACAAAGAGAACTTATGTACGACATGTCTGCCCTCTCAGCACACTCTTCGCTATAGATATACTTTGGATGAGTTGCCGATTATGTTACACCACTTGAGGAAAAGGGCCGAAAAGTTTGACGACTGGGCCTCAAGGGTTCAGACACTTCTCAAGAAATTTGACACAAATAATGGTTTGTATTTCACGAATTTGAACCCTTCTCTTAATTGTTATGATTTTGAATATTCCAATAGAAGAGAAACCCATCCCTTCTCTCAAAGAGTTGAAATCACTTCTCAACGATGCAGTTATGAACAGATATCCGACGAACTCTGATATCTACGAAGAGTTGCATTCAATGGTAACCGAAGCCACCAAATGTTCGAAAGCAGCCAAAGATCTACTGAAACAACAGGAGGTGTTTCGAAAGCAACTGCAGACTGTTGGCCCACAACTGCCACAATCTCCGGTGAAACGAACCTTGAGGTCAACGGCCGGTCGCAACGCAAACGGTGGACTTCGCGACAGTCTTAACATAAAGTTGACTTTAGAGGAAATCAGTCTCTTCTACGATGAAATAGAAGAACTTCAGTGCGAAATACCAGAAAAAGATGGGCTCAAACTACTGATTGAAAGGTGCAATTCAATCGCCACTTCCATTATGAGTGTTCTCGACATCAAAAACACCCATCAATTGAATGAATCGCTTAAGTCTTCAGATTTAGAGGCAGTTCTTATAGACGCCCAGTCTATTACTGTCGTCGATTTTGGACCACAACTCGAAGCGTTTCGACACAAACACGAAGAGATTCGATGGTTAGAACAATGCGATGAAATTATCTCTTCAGGTGAAGAAGACATTAAGGTTAAGGACCAAAAGAAATTTGAAATCTCAAACATTAAGTCTCAGATTGAAATCGGAATGAAATTAGCGGTAAATACGGATTTAATTAATTCGAAACTCAATCATTTGCAACAAATGGTCGACGAATCAATCAAATGGTCGGACAAAACCAACGAATGCTTTACTATTAAGACCGAACAAAACGAATCGGAACCGAATGCATGCAAACCATCGCTTGAATTGCTTGAATCACTCGAAGCCGAGACTCAAAACAATTCTTTTCTCAAACGACTCGATCTTTCGCCACAAATCGATAAAATACACGATTGTGTAGAAAAAGCCCACAATTGGATCGGTAGAGTCAATACTATATTTGGTAATGAAAACCAGAGGCACAGCCCCAAAGCGGCCAATTCTGGTGAGGCCCCAATGATTGAAACAGTTGAAGAGTTGGTGGTGTCGGCCAATGCCATTGACTGTCAATTAGAACATTTGGCAAATTTGAACTCAACTATAAGTGCTGCCCGTAATTGGAGGGATCGACTCAACCGAACCTTCTTTAAGAAGAACTCATTGTATCCCATAATTCAGATAATTATTCCTCGAATCGCATCTGTGAGTCAATCGGAGACTTCATATTCTTCGCGAACTTTATATCACTATTTGAAGAGAATGTCATCACAAACACAGGTCATAAAAGACCGTAAAAACGATTCCAATGTTAAGACACAAAAAAGTCTTTTTGAGACTCAACTGAACGGAGAGTATTCGCGAACCCATATCGTCGCTCTCTATAAGCTCTTCGAAGAACAGGAAATCAATTACTTGACTCAAATGAGACAAAAGAATTCACACAAAAGAATATATTTAGAGAAAACGACAAATGATTTGGTGGCCGACGACACCCCCACCGACCAAAACAATGAACAAAAGCCACAAATATTTAAATTCTGTATTTGTGGTAAAGAAGAGGACGAGTGGATGATTGAGTGCCAGTTATGTTATGACTGGTTTCATAACTCATGTATTCAGAACTTACAGTCTGTTTATATGCGCAAAAAACAGATAAGTCAACAGACGGCCCCTACCGCTGATACCCTCCAACCCACACAACACTTCATTTGTGATCTGTGTTCGAGAGGACGGCGACCCAAAGTCGAGACTATTTTAACTCTTTTGTGTTCACTTCAAAAACTTCCCGTAAGAATACTGGAGGGGGATCTCCTTCAGTGTCTGGCAGAAAGAGCTATCAATTGGCAGAACAGAGCGCGAGAGGCACTCAAATCAAACCCTGATTTGGCGGAAGCACACAATCGAGTCCTCAAATTACAAAGCGATCCAAACTTTAGTTTAACGCAAACCCAACAAATCAATGGTTCTTCGGATTCGAATCAATTGTCTAACAATCGCAACACCGAAGAAATGGCTGTCGAAGAGGCGACCGCTCAGGCATTGCTTCAGTTGCAAAGATCTCAACCAATTATTAGTCAATCCTCGGAATTGAATTCACCGGCCGTTTCGACTGTGGTCTCAAACGAATCCAATTCACTCGAATCTTCTCCACTCAAACATAAGCGAAAATCACCGCTCGTTCTGAGGGGTAGGCCTTTAATATCAGATTTTAATTATTCATATGATTTATATTCTATGCAATTCTTCAGTAGAGACGACACCACAACCTCTTATCGATTTGAGTCCTGAATCGCAAAAACTTTTGTCTGAATTGCTATTTGAAGGCAATTGTCTGGAAGTAACTCTGGAGGAGACGTTCCATTTGTGGTCTATTTGGCTGTTATCACAGTCAGTACACTTTGAAATTTGTAACGATTTTCAAGTAAACCCTTTATTTTAGACCCAATTATAGGACTATTTTACGAAAGACTGATATCGAAGACAATGATTTTGAAGCCATTAAACGGAAATCTATTTCTGATTTTGAAACACAAAACAAAAAGAAGAAAATCAATGCAAAGGAAAAGTCTGTTAAACGCAATGAAAAATGTGTTCCGAAAGTAAGAAAAAGTGGCAAAAAAACGAAGAGTGAGGACAGCGACGAACTTTGCTCTATGGCTGAAAAGTGCTTAAAACCAAACGGTTAGACAACTGTTCTTTAATTAAAATATAATTAATTATTATTTTCTGTTCAATCAGTGGCTGAAGTGAATTGGGTTCAGTGCGACGGCGTCTGCAGTGGTTGGTTCCATCAGCTCTGTATTGGTGTCGAAAATCCCGACCAAATCGCTTCTTTGGAACAGTTTTTCTGTACTGATTGTAGAAAAAATCTCTGAATTTATTTATAATTTGATGTTTTTTTCGCTTAATTTTAGCGAAATTTACAGAAATTGGATTTAATGTAAAATAACTAAATTTAAACGATTTATCAAAAGTTATAAATAATTAAATGATATATTGCTATACATTGCTATACATTCTATAATTTCTGAGTTTATATTTAATATAGAATTGATTAATGACTCCAATTATATGTATCTCTCATTTATATACTTTTCGTCAACGCATGCATTCAATAAAATTGATTATACGATCGATTGAATCAAAGTTTGATTTCTCACGGATTCTCTCTTTAGTAGTGATTCACACAATCAGTTGCTCCCAATTGTGTTCCGAAGTTTGTCTGCAATCAGCAAAACAGTGACTTATCAGCCAAACAAAACGAAGGGAACCCTCATTTCCAAAATTCTGTGCTGAGCTCATCACTCAGCAGCTGAGAAGTTTAGGTAATTCAGAATTCAATAATTTATCTTCTGTTGTGTCGTTCCTATTGCTGAACACAACTTGGTTAGTGAGTGGCGAACATATTTTAATTGCATTAATGAACACAATATCTAATTTGAATTTAATTTTAATAAATATAATATTTTTAGTTTATTTGAAAAATTACAGAAAAATATTAAATATAGAAATCGTTTTAATAAACGAATAGTTTTGTAAAACTCTTTAATTTTATGAATTTTTGATTAAAAATAAAACTCCGAAATTGAAAAACTATGACTTAAGTGGTCATCCTTTGGGGGTATGTCTCACAACAGACAACCACTCAATTAACATCAAAAGTCGTCGCTTATAATAATGTTATTAATTATTCAAAACATATAAAAATAAACTCAAATTCATTTCAAAAATTATGTATAAATTTATGACCCGTTTATCAATCGATTCATTAATTCGTTGCAATTATTATAAAAATAAGAGACTAAAAGGTCAGCGATTTGTCTGTCAGTCGACAAAACATTTCATTAGACCATAGAATCAAAGCTAAAGTAAATTAAAATAACAATTCAATAAATTTTGATTTTTGTTAAAACAAATGTTTGATTCAAAATATAATGAATTCGTTACACGATTTTCAATGAATTATTGGCAACGAATCGCTGCAATCAAAAGCAAAACAAATTGAAAATTCAGTCAATTTTAAAGTGATGTCAAATATCTGATTCTTTTGATGCGTTTTTACTGATGAGGAATGACTTTTTCAAGAGTTCCAGTTGTTTGTTATGTATGACCGGGAATGTAATGTCGTACCACTCATACGAATGGCCTCTGTTTTAGAATAAAATTTTCTGATTAATCACTTTTTATATAATTATATGATTTTAGATTTTCGTCAATTCATCACAGGTTTGACAGTTTAGGGGTTCCCACAGAATGCCTAATAGTAATCCCAACAAAATTTCGAGTCGAGCGGCCTCTCAGAGGCCCTACCCTTCAAAATTAAGGGGATTATTTTGCCGACTAGTGTGTACTTTCAATAAGATGGCCCTTATCTTAGTTTTTTTACCTAAAAAATCATGCAATCGATAGACAAAACTTTAAAAATAGATTTTGATCATTGAATTGAATGGTTGAGTGAAAACAAGTTTGAGCGGCAAAACACCCACTATTCTTAAGAAAGACTGCTTTTTTGTGAAACGGCATAAAAGGGCTTAAAAGTCAAACTAAATATAATTTTGCATTTTTTCCGATTATGTAAAAAAATGCATAAAAACAGCGAAAAGTTAATAAAAGCAAATATTCTTATTAATGACTGACATTTGACCCAATCTATGAACGCCTACAATATATATATCATTTATAGTTATAGAATAATTAAAGTTATCTTAAGTTGTCTTAAGTGACTTTCAAAAGTATAGCCCTGGGCTTTGATAGACGAAAGACCTTCATTTACATTAATAATGAAGGAGAAAAGGTTGCTTTAGGAAAGGGTTGACTCATTCTATTAAAGTCTGATATTCTGTTTTCATAGATGAGTCAAATAATACCTCAAATCGACAGCAATATTGTGGGCGACAGCAGTAACGCCCCCGTCCTGTGCGGTCAAAGACCAACGTGACTGATATAAAGGTCCGTTTTCTATGATTTCAATATTATTCAAACTATTGATTCTCCACTTCCTCTCAATCGTAAAGGTTTTGATGGGAAGGAAAGCACTGGATTGCAGTCTTACGATAAAAATATCGCTGTCGACAGATATCTCTTCACTTATATTCCACTCAATAATTGTCGGATCGAAGACTTGTCGTTCATATAGAATACGATTGAGAGCATCGTTGGGTCCGCACTCAACCAGAGCTGTGGCCTCGTGTTTGTGCGGGAGATCACTATCATTAGGAGTGGTGTCAATCGGATACAAATTCATAGAAACGATGAAAAGTTGTTCGCAATTATCGATACAAAATTCGAGGCATTTCTGTGCGTCAAAAAGCTGTTGATCCGGATCTGGACATTCACACAATGAAGGCGTCCAACAAATGGCCAAATTATGGCAATTCATTTGATTGACACTCGAATTGTTTGCAATCAGAGCTAAAAACCTGAGAATAATTTGCAAAATAACTCTTTGAGTGTCAGGTATTGCACAGAACTTAAACTCCTTCTTGTTTTGTATGAATGAACTAATGATTTGTTGCGTTAAGAGTTGTTTCGGTTTAAGTTCTCTGAACCACATTTTGATCACATCTGCCATATCATAGACACATACATCAGACAAATTGATGTCCAGTCCCTTCTCTGACTGCTCTTTCAAACACATTATACGAGATTTAACTCCAGATTTGCGAAAAATGCCGACAGAATTGATTGCATTTCGCGCCAAATACACCAAACATTGTTCTATGAATGGCGGTAATCCCTGTCCACAGTTCAACGCTTCCATCTGATCCAACTGACAGCCGAAAAGCACAGACTTTGTATTCAATTCAATAATAAAACGATTCGAAAGACTATTGACTGAATTATTATTTTTCTTAACGCCATTCATATTAATACCATTGAAAGGCGTCTGTCGTCGCTATAAATCAATCAATTCATTCATTTGACAATTTGTAACAATTTTTGATTAAAAATTCGATAAAATATGTGCCATAACTCTAATAAACAATCGATTAAAGAGTTAATTGATATTTGATTATATTGTAAAGAAACAAAAGTAAGTTATTTTGACGTCATTTTCAATGATTTATGAGATTTAATAAGAGATTTGACACAAATTAATGGTTTTTGGAAATCAATTAAATTGAATGCCTTTCTCTAAACACTTGACTACACCTTAAATAGCTGTAGAAATGATTAACAAAAAGTCAATTTAAAGAAAATACGAAAACAATTGAATACATAAGAGATTAGAAGAACCTAAATAATAATTTGAATTGAATTGGATTTAAGCAACAAGGAACAAGGTGTTTTATCAAGAAGTCAACTAAATCTCAGGATCATTGGGTATAAAGCTTTAGATTGTGACAAATGTTGAACATTCGTCCGGCCCTTACATTAAGAAACCACTTGAATGAGAAGTTATTCTGGTTTCGTAGTTATTTCAATGTTGATTGCAATCTAATCATTTAATTACAAGTTTAATGTAGAAGTGAATGAGCATGCTACTTTATACTACACTAATGCGAATAAATTATGAAAACTGAATAATTAAAATCTATGGCTATTTCTCAATACTTATCAACATTTCGGACAAGTTTTCAAAGTAATTATTATTTCGAGTTTTGGTTCAAATCAAAGGCATTTTGAGTCAAAAATATAGTTTTTAATGATTTGATAATATTTTTATGCAAATGAAGTCATTTAATATCGAATAATACAATCATTGAAACGATCAAAATATTTCAACTCATTGACAAAAACTCATGGCTGTCCTCTGGGATGGCTCTCAGGCACGCAATAAGCAAAACATTTGGCTCTTAAAACAGATTTTTGATAAGAACTAAGTGGAAAGCATTTAAACAGGTCAATTTTACTAATAAGAAATTCACCATAATTATAGACTCAAGGTACACTCATTTTGAAATTAGATAAAACTATAAATATAAAGTGAAAAATGATTGATAGTTGACTCAAACAAACGACTCATCGATATTTATATAATGAGCAAGTTCTCTTTTAGCCACTCTTACAGTGCGGAGGATTTGCATCAACTCTCTGACAATCATAAAAACTTCAAACAATTGAATGAATTTTATGTTCGTTTTGACTATAATTTCATTTCGACCCAAAAATAGTGAACAGAAATGACTAAAAACTAAGATTTGATTCAATACTTTTGAATGATTCCCGGATCTAAAGGATAAGAACAGAGCAATGATCTAAAACAATGTCCGCCCTCTCAATACTTAAGAGACCTAACCTTAAAACAGTGCCTCAACTCTTCTATTTTACAAACTATGACTTTATTTAAATTGAAGTAAGTTTTGTGTTATTCAAAGCAAATCATAAGTATTTAAAAATAGAAACAAATAAAACATTTGAAAAATAAGTTTTAATTTTGAATAATCCAAAAGTTGCCAAAAAAAGCCAAAATATAAGAAAAGACATTTAAAAAAGCAAAGGAATTGTAGAAAAGTTTTGAACGAAAGCTTTGAAATAATAATCGATTTGAAAATCTAACAAAAAGTACAGAAAAGTTATGAAATAAAATAAATGTGAAGTTATTTTCGTTCAAACATTTTGTTTGAGAAGAAAAACAATTTTTCAATGAAATGAAAGTAATTTAATAGTTTTTGAAGTGATTTGTCATTTGATATAACTTTAGATAAGATGTGAATAAATGGCAGACAATTATACTTACGATAATCGATAAGTGCTTTGCAGTGATTAAAGACAATTGGATTTCGTCGTTATTCTCGTATTGACTCAATCGGTGATAACTAATGTCGTAATTATTATCATTGAAATAATTGCGAGACTTGTGGTCACTGGAAGTACTGCTGATTGTATTGACTAAACTGTTGTCACTGTTTGTTAGAAGAGGTGCCGATTGTGACGAATGTGAGTCAAAGCTGGCGATTGACTGACTCTTGGAGGCAGTCATTGATTTGTGGCCATCGATTGATTCTAACGATTGTTTCGGATTATCGGTCGAGTCATCTGTGGTGCGATCAGACAGTGGTTGTGCCAAACGAGTAAACTCGTGGCACATGTGCTCCGATAGAGCATCGCAATAGATCTGGAGGTCAGAGATATTGTCGTAGTTGTGGTGACAGTCGAACGGATCGAGTGTCGAATCGATCTGTTTTTCAGCCGTTCGAAGATATATTAACATCGATTCATATGTTATTGTTGTCGAAGAACTCATTGTTTGTAGTGATTGTCAGACAATAACATTAAACATATTAACCGTTCGTTTATTTGTTTAAATAGTAATCAATGTTTATATGAAATAAACATAATTTAAGAGAATATAAGGTTTAATAGAAAGCAAACCAAACTAAGACTAAAACAGTTCTCAACTAAAGTCTCGTTTCTTTCTTTTTATTATTGTTTTTTCAGTTCTCAAACTGAGGCACAAAAACAAGTTATTCATAAATAACGTCATCAATTCATTGCAATTTTAGAACAAATCTGGTATTTTAGCAAGGTTACCTTGATAAAATGACAAATTAATTCCATAAACATTTCCTGTTATTTCCAACTCATAAAACAAAACAAAATTTCAAATTTATTGCCAACTTTTATAGTTTTATTTGACGTTCAAACCTTCAAACTTGGAAATATAATCTTGTTGTGAAAAATACAAAAAAAAATGTGTATTGTGCCAAGGTTATACTAGAAAGTTTTCTCTATTTAGAATATATTCTGTAAAGGTAGAATACGATTTAGAAGCTTGCTAACTTTTCATTAATCATCCGAATAAACGCGTTTAGATATTTTAATGGGAACTGAAATCCTCTATCTTTTCGTCAAAACACGAATTCATTATTCAATTGTCTGTCTTATGAATTGTTCTGCGATTATGTCATCGAAAATGATTTCCTCTTATAATGCATTGAATGGGAAATAAGTTAAACAATAAATAATTTATTCGATAATATTGAAGAACATAATTCAATATTAATATTAATTACAATTTAAGTACATTTAAACACAAATATTGCCAAAAAGACCGCACAATCGGAATGCAGTTCTTGTGTTTCAACTTATTATAAGTCATTAACAATAATTATTTTGAATCCAATTCTACTACAATTTAATTACAATTTAGTCGATATTTACATCAGAAGATATATACAGTAAATACTAAACAATAATAACTTTCATTAATAACTTTGCATATCGTATAAAAAATTTGATCCAAAAAATGGGATTCAATTGAATGAAAACAAATTGAAAATTAGTCGACAATATGTTATATAATGTAATATCATTTCCAAAATAATTTTGAGCACTCGCTCTGTCCCTCTGATTGTTTAAAAAAAACATTAATTTTGGTGTTTCGCCAATATTTCAAATATATATCATTTAAAATCAACAAATCGTTTGTCTTTTGATTTAAATTAATTAAGAAATATATCATTAATTTTAGTTTTCCCTTACAATCAAAATAAAGACTCGAATCAATTGATTGGTAATAGATTTACAACAAATCCAATGCAAATGGGCTGCCATTCAATTAACAGTTTTTTATGATATGATATAAACTTTTAATATTTAGCCCAATTATCCAGGCCAAAATTTGATGGAAAAGAATTTATTTAAAATTAGCAAAGATAAGAAAAATAAAGCCAAGCTCTTTTTGCCCAAAATTGAAGTTAAAGGCATTTGATTTCTCTGCAAACTATTAAAAAAAGGATTAAAATTTCAAAGCATTCACATTAACTTAAGGTTCGCGAAAAATGGAACCATCATGGTAACATTTGAACTATTCTGGATGAGAAAAATTGAGAAAACTTTGAGTGAAATGTAGAAATTAAAGGTTGACTGAAGTGACTCTCTATCTATGAAAGGGATAATCAATTGATTCGAATCGATATGATATGAAATAAAAGATGAATTTTGAAAATATAAATCAAATTATCTGTCAGTCAATCAATGATTTGATTTCAGATAAATAAAAAATAATTTTTGAAAAGTGGTTGAAAAATATAATTCACATTTTGTTTAATGAAATCGAAGTCAAATTGGTCTGGCTCATTCAGTCTATCTCTAAAGCTATTGGTTTGTATTCATTGACTCCTTTCAATATTTGTATGGTATTGAAGTAATTAAAAACACAGGTTATAGGCCTTTCGCCACCTCTTAGTCAGAAGTGTAGGCCGTAAATGAGAAGTCATTAATACAATGGCCGCGAAATTCTGAAATTTATCACCAATTGAATCCGAATTCATTTGTAAGAAATATATTGACTGAAAAATATTGAAATTATAATAACTTTTAGGAAATGTGAGAATAAAAGCGATTATTTAAATCAAATAATCAAATGTATTAAGACTTTCATTATTACGATCACAGCGTTTATCAGTATATTAAATAATATGAGAAATATAGCCAAAGGCTTTCCAATGGCTGTCCATTAGTTGTTCTTTGAGTGATAGAAGAAAACAATTTTCGATAAAATGAATGATAAAATCAACGATAAAGTGAATAATCGAAAGCAATAAATGAGTCGATTGTAGAGATCAGCGAAACTATTACCAGAAATCCAAAGTAACTAATGTTTTGTGATATTAGAGTCTTCGCTAATATTCTCAATATTATTATTACTAATCGTTTGTGGCGTTTGTGCCGACGGACTGATCAGAGGAGTGGCCGATTCAGACCACCTGCGAATCACTGAACTATCTTTGCTCTGAGCTTCTAATTTGTTTTTGGTTTGAGCACCGGTTGCTGAGTCCAGACTATGACTAGAGAGTAGATTAGAAGTAATCACTGACTCAGTGCCCGAAACAGCATTCGATTCGGCCTTTCTTTGACGCAAAGGATTTTTAAATCCTTCCAAAAATGTTTTCTTAGTTTTCGATGGACTCGACTGTTGTTTATGCGAATTAGATGGCGGTCTCTCTGATGAGGGGCAGGAATACTTGCGATTCGTTTGGTTAACCTCAACACTTGCACTGACGGCAGAGCTGTCTTCACCGGTAGTGTTCTCATTGTCGGCAAACGATTCGTTTTCGTTATTCACTGTTAAAAACGTTTTGCTCTTATTTTTGTTGGTCTGACGCATCGATTTTGATGTAACCGTTGAACCAAAAGACTCCTTCGCTGACGACTTCGTGTTCTTTTCGCGATGAACTGCTGCCGGATGTGACAGAGTCTTGCGAAGTGAGGGGTTCCAAAGAGAACCCAATTCAGGGGCGGAACTAATCATAATTACGACAATCAAAGTATTAATTGAATTTAAATGAGAAATATTTAAAAACTTACACTTCTTTTGTTAATTCTTTTTGATATGCAATCGGCGACTGAAGAGCTCTCAAAAAGTCGCGCTGAGTGTCCAAAATAGCTCTAATATTTTCGACCCATTGATCCCTTTCTTCTTTGGTAGAGCCCTGACACAGTAATGAGCCCTCTTTTTGTGGGTCTTTGCTAATCAGAAGGAACTTATGGGAACCGTCAGAGTCGTCCACTTTGTCATATAAAGACATTTTGTTGACCTGTCATACGAAACAATCATATAATTTGAAGACAAGGGAGTGTTGGGTATAAATACCTGTAAGTGATTCTTATAGATATACATTGGATTCGAAAACTGTGTCTTTTGTCCGACTGTTTCGCTAAATATAATGATTTGTTCGAAGAGGAAGACTTGTCTTTCTTTCATTTTGATTGAGCCTATATTCATATTATTAAAACTCGTGTGACTAAAGCCCGGCCCTAAGTCGCCGACCATTAGAAGTCCCTGTTGTAGAAGCTTTCCCTGAGCTGTGATTTTGCCGTCGAAATGCTGTAGTCTTCCGACGCACATCATATCGTTGGCGGCTTTGGGCACGATATGCATTATATGCACCGCTTTGCGCAGATCCTCCGCTTCTTTGTCCAGACCTGCCTTTTCGGTGCACTTCAACATATCCCTCAACAATAACTGATATTTCATTATTCTCTGCACCGGTTTTATGAGAAGGTCCGGCAGTTGAAGCTTATGACCCAACTTCTGACGGATTTCCTATTTTTAAAGTATTAAATTAAAACATAATTTACTGAAATTTCAATAATAATAACGAATATATTGCTAGGAATGCGATAAACAGGTCGTCAAACAAAACCAATTTTATTGCTTACCTCAAAAAAGGTATCCAAATATTCGGAGACAATATATTCCGACTTCGGTTTGTTCTGACAGTAGACGACATACATATTTAGCCGTCGCTCACATCGTCTGAATAGAAGTCCGAGTCTTTCCGGTTCTTCCAAACACTTTTCAATTTCGGCCAAAAAAGAACTGTTTTGACAACAAAATTAATGATTGAATCGAAGATTAAGACAAATAAGAGAATGTCTTACTCTCTGTGCCACTCATATATGGCCTCAATATTCCCAAAAATGATCTTGTCCTTTCCGTTCTTGAGATCGTCCGGAACAGCAATTTCTGGCTCCGGTTTTCTCATGAGTTCAAGATATCCATCAACAATAAAACCCAAATCGCGGACATAATCTCTTTCTGTGGTAACCAATTCATCCAGAACAAACTTTCGTTTGATTAATGCTCTCTCCCGTTCCGACTCTTCCGTAATTGAGTTATCGGTTTCATCACAAACCTCTTCATTATTGACGTTGTTTTCGACTTTATGTTCATTCGTTTTATTATTGTCTTCAGCGGAAAGTTCTTCAGTTTTTTGCTGAAATAATTGTATTTTATTAGACTTTGAGTTAAATAACAATTTTAAAGATGAGATTACAATCAAATTCTATATAATCTGTGTTTTAAATGATTAAAAGATCTGAAGGTTAGAGTAATATTTGACACACTTTCAACAAATTTGAGTACAGCTGTTCTGGATCATTCTCATAAGAACTGGTAGCATAGTGATCGATTTTCTCCTGATGATCTTAATTACACTCGACTGCCATTAGAATGAAGACGATTTGTTTTAAGAATCTGTTGATTATAGAAGAATATTGACTATAAGGCACTATTTTTTAACATTAATGTCTATTGAAGTGGATTTGGAAGTTCTTCATTAAAGAAAAGTTGATTGTATAGGATGTTGATTATAATGGCAGTCAAGTGTATTTGAGCTTTAAATTCAAGACCAAACGAATAAAAATAAATGACCTCTAATTTGAGACTAAAATCATTTATAAACTTTAAATAAAAAATGTTTTAAATGGGAAACAACTGCCAAAAGTGTAGCCAAACCATCAAAAAAGCCCTAATTTTGAGAATTTCACAATTATTTAAAAAATATTGCAAAAAATATTTCTACCGTATTACTCCGGAAACAAATGCATGCCGGCATGCGTGAGGAAGACCATTTTTGAAAAAGCTACCGGCATGCCGGTAAAAGTGAGGGGTACAAAATTAATTGAAAAAGTTAAATGTTTTGAAATATAGCAAATGGTATCAAAGATTAAAATGGATTATTAGAGTTCTTGAACATCTCAAATAATGTTTAGTCGTTTTTTCATCTGTATATTCGATCTCAGATATGAAAAATCATAAATTATTCCGGCATGACAGTGTACCCCAGGTTTTCCGGCAGTATCATCAACCTCAATTTATACCTGCATGCGTTTGTTTACGGGATAATACGGTATGTTTATAAAAGTTTTAATAAGAAAAGGGTTTCATACGTTTTCGCTTTTATTTGGTGTCTCGCGATTGGATGTATTGTTGGACAGAGAAGTGACAGCAGGATAAGTGTGGGCTTGAATTTTCATCGGTGGCGGTAATTCCACATCTGTAACGTCTCCGTCTTCTTCTGTTACATTAGTAGCACATCCATTGAGATCAAGTGATTTAGAGGTCTGGGCTATTAGTGATGGTGTTGTCGGTAATGACACAGAACTGGATTTATTGAAACTTATAGTGTCTTCAGTTTTGTTCGACACTTTACTATTAATTTCCTCTCTATTGCTATTAATCTGAGGACACAAAAAAGGTTAGTCTCGTATCTGTTTTAAAGTAAATAAATTTCATGCCTTCCAAGAAGTCACAGAAAGCGATGTCTTTTTGGAACTCGATTTTGGCGATTCGTGACTACTATTAGATGTTTTGTCTAACTTTCCTGAACTCAATTTCCTGACCGGATTTGTCAACCATTTCTTAAAAGTGCCCCTTCTTTTAGTGGAACCACTGCTTTCGCTGGTGAAGGAAGGACTCGATTCATTGCAAGCACTCGATGCGTCTGAATTGCATTCAAATAAAATCCTTGACATTAGAATAATTGAATAAAAATGTTTCACTCGATTTATACACATTTGTATCGTATTTAATGTTTGTTTAATATTGAAAATAACCGAATCAATAGACTATAGATTGCAATTCAATTGTCAATTAATTTGAATTTTTAATCAGAATTCAACGATTGAGACAATTGTAGGGATAATTGGAGAGAAGGGAACGGAGAGAATGCGGTGAAGTGTCATTTAGGGGACCTCACAATAGGTATCGATTGTTTTCAAATTCATTTGTTAGTGAATCGACTGAAATGCTATAAAATTATTGATTCCAAGACTATAATACTATTGAGTGATTAAACGATACCTTTGAGTTGAGAAATGTCAATATCAAGACTTTCATTGACATTATGCGTATGATTATGCCTGGAATGGCACATATGAATGCCTGGACAGCAAAACATGAATTAACTCACAAACTACTGATTATGTGAGCATTTCTATCACTATTAATCATATAAATGCTTTAATAGAATAGAAAAGTGAATTTGTTTTAAAACTCATTTGATTTGTTCAATTCAACCGGTTATTAAAATAACAGTTAAAGATCACAAAAATGGCTGACCGTCAGACATATCTTCTAACACCTACAGTAATGCTTCACATGTCGAGAGTCGACAGACTCACTCCACTGGTGGTTCATTTATGCCTATGCTCTTCATCTCTATATCCTTCGCACAGACATATCGTTCGACTCAACATTGTCTGAATATTTTGCATTAAATATCCGGATATTGCAAAGAGGGCGACAAAGTTTCCAATTTATCATATTCAAGTCTATCAAGTTACTTTTAATAATAAACATTATTGTTTTCTACGTTATACATATTTTTTAATTTATGCAAATTTTGTTATTTAATTGATAGGAATATTCGTTTCAATCAATATTTACATTCGATTAGAAACGAGCAGTTTTTCATTGTTTTAGGGATTTGTGCCGTTATTTAAGTCATTCAATAGATTTAATGATGCATTAAAACAAACCACTAATGACTTTCTCAAAAATTACTATTGATTTGAGTATTAACTCGACTATTATTAAATGTTTTCGCATTTAAAGATAAATTTTGAAAAATACTGTCGGCTCTAAACATTGTGTTCAAAACTTACTTCAAATTTCAGACTTTTATTTGAAATACCCAAAAACTAGTGCTTTTATCTATTTAAATCTGAGTGCTAGATCATTTAAACTCAATTAAGGCCATTATCACTGTTTTCCAGGCAATGCAAAAATTATTCCTCAATTTTATGTCTCTTTGGTTGAAAATAATTTGAAGAAAGACTACGATCTGAGTTAGAATTACCTTCGATTTCCATTGAAGCAGATTTGGATGAGAAGGCAGCCGGTCGTGAAGGGAATCGGAGGCAATACAAGGGAACAATGCCTTCCAACGGAGAACAGGATATAGGAGAACTGGTAGAGTCCTGTGCAGAACTTGCTATCACTCGAACCAAACAAAATTCAGGTAAAGATGGAAGATTGCAGTCAAGCACTTCCACCTGCTGTCCAGAGCGCACAGATATGAACTGGCCGATTGTAGTCTGTGGCAAATACGACACATTCTTATCTGGAGAAAAGTCCTCAACGACCCAGGTCACGTCTGGTCCACCCTATTTGTTTGATAAGCAATATTTTAGTCCTAATGATTATCAAGATTTTCAAAATGAAGTATTAATTGATTAATGAATTACAGAAAACATTTTGTCGGAAATAATTGTTGGCTTTAACTCATTTCAAACGATTTCGCTTTTGAGACAAATCAATGTTTTAATTGAGTTTTTAGTTTCAACGCAAATATTAGAATATTTGTAGCAAATTGAAAATGACTGACAAAGTCTCATAAA
>JAQFXL010000378.1:0-22458 GCA_034693445.1 Edwardzetes edwardsi
CAGTAAAGTACGAAAAAGACCTTATTTAAATTGAATTTCTAATCTACATGTACATCTACTAGTGCTAATCTACTAGTATCATTAATAGCATCAATTTATAGAAATAAAAATTTCCTTTTCATCCAGGCATACATTCGGCAAAACATTATATCAACCTTCTTATGTCTAAAGTCTCAATTCATCCAGGTTCAATAAATCAATTTAGCTAATGCCATAAATAACCTTGAGCTATAATTAGTTAATTAGTTATTTTCAAAATTTAACTTCACTTATCAAAGCCATAAATTATGACTCATAAGCAAGACACAGTTTTTAGCATGCTATTAAATCCTATGAGCTGATATTTCAATGTTTATGACATTTTCAAGTGACCAAGGTCTATATCAAGAATTTTCTTTGACATTTCAACAATTCTTGTAAATAAGTCACTGAAAGAAATGTTAAGAAACTTATGGTTTGATCGCAAATATTACGGAAAAAACAAAAATATATTCTTTTGAAGTTTGTTTGCTATCGAAAATTGAAAATTTCAAAAGTTGTTTACTCGACACAAACTTTGCAATTAGATTATAAAATAATTCCTAAAAATTAGCTCTTTTTTTGCCGAATATCTGTAAACACATTAAAGTTAAAAACAAATCAAAAACTTCTAAAATTTAGAGCAAATTATTAATTCGTTTCTAATTTTTCGAATAACTTTACAGACATTGCATTTAAAGACAATTTTTTTGACAGAAAAACATTTCTAAGAATTTTATTTCATTTTGTTTTCAATTTAATATTTGAGAGAAAATCAAACGAATCAGAAAAATATGTTTCTTATAATAAAAAATGAGATGTTTTGGGAATTTTCACAAAATATTCCTTTGTATTGAGCGCAACGACATTCAAGAATATTCAGCACATCCTTTTGCACAGCATATTGCACAGCACACTGAGCTAAAGTCAAATCGAATGAACGGAATAGTCTTATTAGTTATGCTGACGGTTATGATTAATAATAATTTATTATTCGCTTCAATACTAACATCACTAAACATATCAGGGATGTGCACAAAGGCTATGATAGGGAACGCCCTGAGTTTTAAATAGCTTGAGTTCAATGAAATTCAACCTTCAATGCTTTCTCAACAAAAATAAGTTGTTTTGAAATAGGATCAAGGTGGAACACTGATATTTATATGTTGTTTTACTAGAAAATAGTAATTATCAAGGAAAAATTGTTGCTGTATCTGTAAAATTAACATCCCCAAATACTAGTGCTTGCTCATTCATGCAATAAATGCATAACAGTCATTCACCGTTAACTGTGCTCATTGTAATGGCAATGAGAAAGGACATATTGTATACCACTATCTATCATATTTACTTGGAATATGAAATATTCATGTGGGCACTCCATTAGACGTTTTAGTGCCATATATCTATTGAATCACAGAATAACCATGATTCCGCTCAATAAGCTACATGTTGGTGTAAAGTGAGGTTGGGATGGTGTCGGTTTACCCCGGTTAAAACAGACATGTCGGTCAAAATGAGGGAAAATAAAATTTCATGATTTATAATAATTTTGTTGATTACAAGTATTTTTGTGTCAGAAGATTAAGTGAAATGTATTTTAAGCCAAAGGACTGAGAGATTCAGATAAAAGAATTAAAGATTAGAATGTCGTTTGACTTTTATGACATTATTTCTGGTTCTTAATTAAATATTTCTACAATTTATTAAAATTTTGTATTTTTTGTCCCTTACTCTATACCGACATGTCGGTAGGCATCATAAAGCATTTTTTGAGCAAACGACCAGCCTCAGCTATACCAACATGTAGCTTACTGGGCAGGAATACGGTAGGTTGGTAGTTAATGTTTTCTTTAATTAATGAAAATTGATTGAAATTTGTGTCATTGAAGAAACTATTCGGACAAATAGTTGAAAACATGAATAACATGATTAATGCTCGAAACACATCCGAAAGGGAACGAACGGAAGCAACAAAACTGAATCAAATATTGAAAAGATTCTGAAAACTCTGAAAACTCTCACTTGAATTGTGTGTTAAAGAAATGAAAAGAGTTTTTTGATTCTCAAATGAAATTCGTGTCAATCTTTTCCAATATTCGGTTGACATTTGAAAAGTAACACAACTTTTCATAATATTTCACATCATTTCATACGGAAGACAGAGTGCGAGAACAGAGAGAACTGTAATCATGTTATAGCATATACTTTAAAATATATTTAGACTCATATTTAGGCTCTAGTCTTATAGAGCAAGAATCAAATCCTTTTACCGTATTACCTCGCTTTAAACGGCATACCGGTATAAAGTGAATGAAGACGACTATGACTATGAATTAGATGATTTACAAGAATATGATCTGTTTAAATGTACAGAAAATATTTTCTTTCACTTATACCGGCATGCCGTTTAAAGTGAGGTAATACGGTAAGATTAAGGGGAAGAAGTGAGACGACAGACATTGGAGATGTGAGTTCTCTAATCAAACTCTATTAGACTATTAGTTGGATAGTTATTGAACTGAATTATTATAGGAGTATTTGTTTGCCTGTGCGCTGGTCATCAGTCTTTGCATGTATGTGTGTCGACCAGTTCTGTTTGCACCGGTGGTACTGTTTCTGATGACTAGTCGTGCGTTTACTTGTGTTCACCCAAATAAGCACAACATTTGTCGATCACAACAAACAGTTAAATAACAGTCACATAGAGATAGAGCAGAGGGAGAGATAGGGAGTAGGATAGAGAATAAAAGCAAAAGAAAGTATTTATTAGGTTTTCGAAAGTCAACACACATTTTGTGTTCAATTTTTCCTTCTCTCCGCTCTGTCTTCTCGGCCGAGCATTCATTCAATTCATTAAAGGTTGAGCTCAAAAAAACTTAATCAGAATTGATTGACAAATACTTTTCTGATGTATTTATTTCAATGTTTGAGACAAACATTAATTTATTTATTTTACAATTTTCATCGCAAGAGATAACAAAACTAATATACCATTGAATGGCAAAAATGCGTTAAATTTTTTAAAAGTGTTTGCGATAGAAATTTATTCCGTTGGCTGTCTTTCCATTGGTTTGGCTGTCTTTCCATTGCGTTTCACTCGCATTATACAAATAAAGATTAATGGCTTTTAAAGTATACTATAATTTATTTTAATTCAAATTTATTTTCATATCGTCTTTGACTTTACATTTAGTACTCGTTTTTGTTGTTCGGAATTAATTAAAAGTTAACTTTTTGTTGGCCATAAACAAACACTGAATAGGGCTGTCCTATAGTATACCACAAACTACTCGGTGTTTATACAATGGACACAATATATTCCCTGGGACATTTGAGAGTGGAGACGGAGAAAATTTCATCAATCAATTGGGAGAAAATCTATTACCACAACAGAGTAACAGACAACTTGGAACGATTACAAAGAAAAGTACATAACAAGGTATGTTTTGCTTGAATGATAAAGTGGGGGGAGTATCGAAATAAGATTAATCATAGCCCACGCCTCTAATGATCTCTTTCTTTGAATCATTGAATTACAGAAATATTTGCAAATATTTATTGAACTGATGTTAGGTTTCAGTCAATTCATAGTAAGGTATAGAAAGAGAGTAAATATTGAGGAATAAATTCTGAGTTTGTGTTATTTCTGGCATATTTTTTTTGGGTCAGCACATCGAAAATACATACCATTCCTTCAGAATTGGAAAAAAGAAAGATTAACTTCTTTCTAAATTTCGACACAAACTAATCAACCTTGTTGTTCTTCTCTTTAAATATCGATTAGTCTATCAGATAAACAAAAAGCAAACTTGAAAAATCTTTCCTGAATAAGGAATAACCCATCGCATTCATTATTCAAAAGTGACAGGGCTCTTTACAAATATAAAATTTATTGTAAAAGTTTAATATTTGGACTTTTGGTTGCGCACTACCGGCACAACACAACCGGTGTTTTCAAGAATATTCCTATCGATTGATAACTGGAACTACAAATTCAATAAAATTCAGATAAAAAAAATAGAGGAAAACGCAAAAAATAAAATCTTGTATTCAATATATAATTGAGTCGTTTTTTGTCAATTGCTTTGCATTTGCAATAAATTGAGTTTTGTTTTTCTTACAAAACGTTTTATATTTCATATAAGAAAAACCTAATTAAACGAAAGCTCTTTAGAAATAATAATAATAAATAATAATAATAATAATTAAAGTGTCGGCAATCATATGAACGGTCGACCGATTCCTTTCGCTTACGGCCCGACACTATTTGTCAACACTTCTACTTTATTAAGCAGTTCTTCAGACGTCTTAAGCATCAAAAGTGTAGACAAACATTTGTGAATTAATTATCACTTAATGTCAACCAAATTCACTGTTGGCTACAGTCGTTGTCAACACAATTATTCGCTATAAAAATATATGAAAAGACAAATTGTTTTCATATCTCGAGAACTTTGCAGAGAAGTTCGCGCTTTTAATAAATATCAGAACCTTTCGGAGGAATATCAGACACTCTTTGCAATAACAAGAAGTCACTGTAAATATCGGGTTCGATGATAAATGATTGAAACGAAACTGTATTTGAAAACAAATAAACAAAACCAATACTAATATGACTGCAATAACTCATTATTTGCTTCAAACTATATTAGACATCAAATCATAACTAATAACTGGTTGACTGCATTCAATCCTTAACTCCTCATTAAATATAACTAGTTTTGCAAAATGAACTTGCTAGATAACAGGAAATCTTTTTCTTAGTTTCATGAATAATCTAAAACGAGGACTGGGCTCAAGAGATGCCAACTACTCATCGATGATTTAGAGCCACTAAAAGCATTTTTCAGAGAAATAATTGATTAAATGTTAGAATAAAATCAAATGCTTTGCGAAACGCAAGCGATTCATAAATCCATAGTTGAAATTCAAAGATAATTAGGGGTAAATGTATCGAAACATTGCATAGGGATTATCAGTCACGAGATTGAAAAAAATGATTGCCTGCCGAACAACTCATTTGTGGTCTCATTTGCTTTTATATTCTATGTAGGGATGTGAATGTTGAAGATTTTACAAGATTCAGCCTTAGGTTTAGACTAAATTTAGTTTAAATTTAAGGCTCGATCTGAAGATTTAGCCGGAGATTCAATCTTCAGATATGAAAATTTTGCAAAATTTTAATTAACAGTTTTAATGACAATTATTTGCATGAAGAGTAAACAACAGAAGCATTCGATTTTTACGAAGGCTGACAAGCATTCACTGCCGAAAATTATTGCTTAAAAGTCGAAAAAATTGTTGAAATCTCACACATGAGTCAAAAAATATTGTGAAAGCTTTCGATTAATAAACTGAAAATACTGTATGAAAATTTAGCTAAATCTTTATCCCTAGTTGTATGACTATAATCCCTAGTTGTGTAAATCTTTATCCAAACTAATAGTTTTCGGGTTATTTCATTGTATTGGACCTACAATGAAGCCACACATACACTCACAACAAACACATGAATGGATAGTAGGATTAAGGGATCAACATTTGACAAGGGACTTCATTGCAAATCTCGAATATCAGTTGTCGACCCCATTCTTTCAGACAAAAACATTAATTATTGAAAGCTCAGGGTTCAAATAACAAGACCCAACACTTAACTAAATCATCCAAAAAGTCAAATCAAATATTCATTGAGCTCTGCACAAGAGTCAAGTGACTGACCAAAGCTGTCAATATATCATTAGTGGAAAAGATCATACCTGTTCTATCTGAAAACGGCTTTCAAGAGCACAGCACCAAAAAATTCATGAGTTTATTAACACTTTTTGTACGCAAATCGCAAATGAGTTTCAATTTCTCTTTGCTTTTATTCACTTTTTAAGCAACACTTTATGTAAAAGTTTTACGATTTAGTCATTAATTTAATGATTTGGTCGACAAAACTCTAAAACACTGAAAATCACTACAATTACTGAGAGTCTAATTGAGAGGAAAACACTAAAAACATTTGACAACAAATTAAATTAACTGTTGATATAATTTGATGTCTGTATGACTCGTTTGTATGCATTGACTTAATATATGATTCACACCATTAGAAGCTATGTTCCACTTATTCAGAGCTGTCTCTTAGCTGTAGTACAGAGTGTTTGAGAGCGAACCCTACGAACCGATGCTATGTCTCAGCATCTAATGAACGGTGGCTTTGATTGACTCGTGTGTGAGTGCTCTCTATTTACTCGACTGTGCGCCTAATGTTTGCCTGAGTTTAGTCAAAGTTGGTAATAGTGATGCCCTCATTGTGAGCACAGCACACATACAGAATCCAAGTCCAATGCTATATAGAATATTCTACAGCAAAGAATATAAAACAACTCTTCACTAATTTCTATATTCTGTCCGCTCTTCACTATCATAGAGTGTGTCATAAATTACATCCATTTCTCATTAGAGAAGACATTTGAAAGAAAACAGACATTAAAGTCGAAAACTATTAACTAATGTTTTTATGGTATTTCATAACTCAATCTTTGTTTTGTTTTACACTCTTTTAAACTCAAATTTTGTTTTTTGTTTCTTTTTTTATTTTTCTTTCAAAGTCTTAATTCCTGTTCACTATTAAGAGAATTGCTTGTGATTTGACGTAAAGATCCGCCACTTCTGTGGTGATTGTCGAGACATCTGCACTGAGGAACAGTCGTTTCATTGCATTACATACCAGTGTTTGTCAGTCACGTATTGTTCTGCTTAAGGAATGAATAGAATTTTGTGATTAAGGAATCCACAATCTGGAAGAGAGCCTATCCATCATCTGGGCTGTGCTCACACTACTGTTCAAAACGCATTCAGTGAGCAAAGAGTGAAACGCATGAGAGATGTGCACTGAGATTGCACTCCGATATTAAAGTCTGGCTTTGAATTTAATATTACCCTCAACAATATTGTCTTATCACAAACTAACACAAAATCTAAAACCCAAAAACTAAAGGAAAGAAGTATCCTTGTTGCAATATCAAAGTTATTATAAACTAGGAGTAGCAAGTCAATTTTGTTCTAAACTGTCCAAAATTCATATAAATTCTTATTCGACAGACTGTCTGTCCTAAACCCCCACACAATGTCTGGTCATCTCTGTTGGTAATATAAAGATCATTCTCGTCCTCAGCTCTTCATATGAAGAGTAATAGTTATTCTCTGCGAAAGACAAATAAAAAGAGAAATTCAACTCAAATGAGAGTAAATAACCCGAAAATGCAAATAAAAACAATAAATTATACATTAGTTTTAATAATCAAATGTTTTGAACAAAACATCAATCATTTGCTTTCAATTCATTACCGAAAATATGAATGCATTGAAAACACTATGGATTTCAAATAAAATGCTATTATTTTAAACAAAACTCTTTGTTTTGTCAGAAAAGAAAATAATTTAATCGAGTAATCAATTGAATGACATTTTTCTTCTAAATTGACGACAATTTAAATACATTAATAAAAACGAAAATTTATTTTTCAAATATAAATATTTTTCGATTGAATTTCAATTCAAATCATCCAAACATTTGTCAAAAACACTGAATAATAGATAATAATTAACAGAACTTTTGATTTGTTTTGAATACGAAAAGCCCAACAAATGTTTGAATGATTTGAAGAGAAGAAAAGTTGTCTCTCTTATAATGTAATCTTTGAAATGTTTGATAACCAGATAATTAAATACAAATAAATGACTTATTTATCACAAAGCAGTTCATTATAATAAGCGGTACAACCATTTCATATGAATTAATAACCAGAATATAATTGTAAGGCATGAGTGCGTAAGTCTGCAAAAAATGTTATAATTTACACTTGCTTACTTTTTTGCAAACATATAAATCAATATTACCAAGTCTTGTATACAAATAATTGAAATTTGACTCTAGTAAAAATCAAATATTCAGAATCGACTTCAGGCACAATGTTTTTGAAATGAATTTTCAAAACACTTTTCTGTCTTTCAATTTTGGAAAAACACTTTTCAATTGTGATATAATTCTTAAACATCAACAGCACAATGGGTTTATGTGAGCGATCAGACACTACATTGCTATTCATTAGACACTTTTGTTTATACCCTTTCCTGTATCGACTGTGAAATACAAATCATTTGAACAGAATATTCACATTTCAATACAAATTATGAGACAAATTGTGTGACAATTTCGAAGACATTTTCCATCATTTTCTCTAAAATAGATTATTTTATTCATCAGTAAAACAATAATTAAGTTTTAATAATAGACTCATTTATAATGATATTCGGGTTTTGGAGTGAAAAACAGCGCAAAACAGAATCAAATCAAATATTTTCAATAATTATTCGAATGATTGTTAAAAATTATATTAATTTTAAGCGAAAACTCGAATTTTCAACACTTGTTTTGTTGGTCCCTTTCAAAAAATATACAATAAATTACAGGAATAGCTAAAAGACAGACCATTTTTAATATAATCAAGACTTTGATTTTCGGATCTATTTTTCTATTGAAAAATCGATAAACAAATGAGAGTTCATTATATCATACAAACTGTTAATTACTTTAAATAAACGACACTTTGAAACAATTTATCACTTGGAATGACTTTTGAACAGAATGTTCTGTGCGATGGAGGGGACGAGTGAAGGAAAATCAGATCTAAATTAGGCGAAGTGACAACTAATCTAAAGCACAGTAATGAGAGTACAGCGCGTATCGCATAAATCGAAAAGTCATTAAGTGGAACAGCCCTTCAAAATTTGAGTACCTGACCTCTCTTATAAATCAGTGGGATACAACTGTCTCTTCGATTTATGGCAGGCCTTCACTGCACTTAAAGCGTTCGAGTCAATCATAAGGCAAAAATTATGAGCAAAATTACACAACTGTTTTGTAATCCTGGGCTGTGATTAGCATACGATTCAGGCAAATAAGGGCAGGAATGAGGAACGGTATACCAGACTATAATCTGTCTCTTTCTAGTATTTCATTAAAACAATTTCATCGCTTATTCAATGAGACAATTAATGGCTCTCCAAATGAGTGGAGGAAAGAGAGTAGGAATTCAAACATCAATTGAATAGTTTTGGAAACATTTGAGAAAATTTGTATAAATATTACGAAATAAATACTGAAACAGAAATTAATTGAAATCTCTTCAAAATCTGATTCAGAGATTGAATGGCACTTAATGTTAATGACTTTGAAATGTGAGGAATATCTTCAGATTGATTGCTAAGACGATATCAGTGTAGACATCGCCTCAAAAAGTGATATGAATTTATGAATTGAGAAAAAGGTTGGACCAAAAACACAATTTTCATTAGATTTCAATGGCAAGGGGTTAGTCATGGCCTTCAAATTGATTGAAGAAAATCTAATTCAAAAGTCATTCTCAAAAAACTATATCAACTCTCAATCAACTCATAAACTGTGAAAAATCCCACAAAAAGTTGATTACAACAATTTGTGGCTATTTTTGTCGTTCAATAAAGTAATTAATAATTTTTATTATATAATGTTATCATTTGTTTGCACCAAAACTCTGTGACTCTAAGCAAAAGATCTTTCATTGGATTAAATAAATAAATAAACTGAAAAAAATACTCAAAAAAACTATTAAATAAGTCAAACAATGACTCATTTAATTGAAAAAATGTCGAAAAATCAATATTTGAAAGGAAAGCCTAAAATGAAACGACAGATGTATTGGCAAACCAGCCATAAAACAATGAAACGAACGGAAAATTGCAAAAAAATATCAGATTTTTGTTTGACTTCATCTAAAATAAGAGATTAATAGAAAAGAATAACTCATTTAAATAATAATTACATAATAACTCGAAGAATGGAGAAGACATGAGAAGAGTCTAATCAACGGTACAATAGAACCAACTCTTGGATGCGATACTAAACTCTCTGTTTTAGAGCGAAAAACTAAAGACTATTTTTCCATCAAATTTCTTAAAAATAATTGTTTAACAAAATTATGTCTTTCTTTCTGGCGATCAAACCATTAGTTCCGTTCATTAACTCAAAAATCCTTAATCAGTATCACAAATAAGGAGTTCCAAAGAACAGAATAAAAATAATTTACTCTTTTGTTAGTCTATAGAAGCCGTAGACCTGTTCGTCGACGACGTGTCTCTATCATCGGCAGACTTCTTAAATGGCGAGAATGTAGGAGTAGACGGCTGTGGCGTCGAATGATTGGCGTACTGTGCGGACAGGAGAAGCCTTTGTTTGTTTAATGGCGGCCCTATTACGCTCAACAGCACCGGTAGGAATATAAGACTGTGAAGGGTTCCGAACGCAATGATTCCCAAATACATTCGAAAATAAAAGACCCGGAATATTTTGGACTTTGCGAAGGCCAGAATTAAAATACCGCAATCGGTGAGTGTTATTCCGGACAGAATCTAAACCATTGACAGACATTACAATTGATTCAGAATTGAAAAACAAACTATAAATGAGTGAAACACTTACTGAAGTCCCCATTTTGGCCAACGATTCTTTTGCTCGCAGGACACGAGTCGGCGCCGAACAGATGGCATAACACCGAACTAAATGCGAACAGAACTCGACGGAAATGCCGACGCCCTGAGCGACAAACACACAGTTAATAACTATTAAACTCAATTAAATGCAAACAAAAGCAATACTAACGACAACTAAGTTGACGAGAGAGACGGCATTGAGTGAGATGTCCCACCACCTCATCATTGCCATCAAATCGATTATAATCATAAGTATAGTCAGCGCCACAATCAGTGCTGAGTAGATATCGAGTCCGAGGAACAAATAGGTGACAATGAAAATGGCAGCAATCGAAATACTGAGACTCTTGATTGTGTCGGACCACATCGTCAGGTACTGCTCATAGAACACATCGGGAAAACTGTAGGGCCGGACAACTGCTTTACTATTTGTAGAGTTTTGAAGTTTTTCGGTCAAAATATCGGCGATTATTCGCGAATAACGGAGCGATTCGTAAAAGTCTTCAGAGGTTTTCAGTGTTGTTCGGTATGCCATCAGATAAGTAGCTGTCGTTTCAAACATGGGATCAATTAATTCAATAATAATTAAATTCAATTATTGGCTTACATTTGACGCTTCCGTCGTCATACAGTCTGACCGCATCGTCGTATTGACCCAAACCTCCTTTTGGACACTTGACATCAGGCGGGTGTCGTAGGAAAAAGTTGAGATAATCGGTGAAATTGCGACCAACGGGATAACTGTTCGCCGAAGTGTCCCAACAGGACTTCTTGCATTTGGGATCACCTAATATCACATCAATTGTAATACATTTCGAGTAAAGACATCAATAAAAAGGATATACTTTTAAAGCATTGCTTATTTTTGTCGTCTTTGAAGCAACAGTCAGTGCTGGACAGGTATTCCAGATAACTGTCTAACCAGGGAAGGGGTTTCGTATGAATGTATGTCCTAATAAACAGAAGTATATGAATAAAGATATCAAATGAAAACCAACACAAATGCTTACAAATTGGACCGTTCGGCCATATATGCCAAGAGGGCGGGCAATGAGTCTCTGTCGCAGTCGTTGAGTGAGCACATGGCGTTCTGGGACTTTGGATTCGAATAGTTGACGCCCTCCGTGATCATGAAGTAGACGGGAGGGCCGACAACAAAGTACTTTTGATAGAACTCAAAGTAATTAATGAGATACGAGTCTTCAGGCATTGTCAGCTCCTGTTCCAGTCCGATGTGGATCTTATCCAAGACGGCAATGGAGGAGCAAAGCCAGGCCCCGAAGCCCAACAGCACAAGTATTCTTACGTTGTCTTTCATAAGAAACGGCGAATAAATATCTCTGAAAAATGTGTACAAAAGGCCTTCCTTTCCGATGGCCGGATGCTTTTCAGACTTCTTGGCCCGAATGCACCACAAGATATCTAATCTATTGTCTAATTGTCTTTTGGTGTCCAAAGCGAACAGACCGAGAAAACACGTCATTTGCAGGAAAAAGTTGATAATCAGAGCGCCGGCTGCATAGAGTGCGAACATACGGACGGCCGGCATTTCGGTAAGTGTGCCGATGAAGAAACAGGAGGACATCGACAAACTCGATAACATCATACTCGGCGCCACTTCGCCCACCACTCGTCCGATTTGGTCGACCAACTGTTCGTCTGATCGGCGCTCATCGCGCTATTAAACAGACATTAAATTCAAACAATTCTTGAGATAAAGATGACTCACTTGAAAAGTCTGGACTAAAATGAAGACATTGTCGACACCAACAGCTAAAACCAGGAATGGTATGACTTCGACAATGATGAGTGTGGCCGGAACGTTGAAATAGAAGAAGAAGCCGAGCGATGACAACACTGACAACAAGACAACTGCAACGCCAACGAAGCCGAGGCTGAAGCGGGCGTCGGTCAGAATAGTTGAACACTTGTTGAGGTCTCCCAAAGCCAACAGAATATATATAAACATAATTAGATAACTGACCGCAACGGTCACGATATCAGATTTGCTCTGACGGTCCAACTCATCCTCAATGGATCGCTCGGCCTTAAAGGCAATGTTCATTATTTGACTCGAATGGTTGTTAACCACTTCGAGGAACAGTTTCTCCCAAAGAATTGCTTTCTTATTATCCTTAGGATTATTGTAATTCCTGACCGGAATTGTTATGATAAGTGCCGTCGCTTTGATATACTGGTCATTTTCGAACCCTCCGAGGGCTACACCCGGATATACTAGAGGAATGCCATTAGGTTTGAAACAGGAATTCTCGATAACGCTATCAGTATATGTGGGACTCCTATACGCAAAAAATGACATAAATTTTGTTTTAAATACAAATAAAGATAAAATTCAAAACAAATAACAAAAACTAAAATCTAAGCGAAAAAAATCAATAAAACTAGTATTTTATGGATAAGTTTGAATACCTGGTGCAGTAGGAGGCCTTCGAGAGGTAGTTCTCTTTGAGTATCTGTTTTCTGTCATTGAAATAGTAGGTGAAGATGCTCTGAGTGGCGCAGTCGCCCCCCAATGGCTTATAGCAGATGTCTTTCAAACCTATCATTTCATTGGTTTCTTCGTCGATGACTGAAATGTTTAGTATTTTTTGCTGCAAATCAAAGGCTTCGGAGAGAAACGTCTGATTGAATACCGGACCGAATGTCAAGAGTTCTTTGTCGACAGTGGCGTTGAAAAAGGCATTTCGATTCTTCGGTTCGATTATAATTTGCTCGATTCGATAGAATTTCCAGAAATTATTATTAAAGTATTCCATATCACGTCTGGCCTGACTGCCGGCCGGTACCCACAAGTCTACCGGATCTGTGTTCACCTTCCAGTGGGTCAGCACACCTAAGGCAAGATAACCACTGACTAATAGCGAGCCTATGATAACAGGCCAGGGATTGCGGGCTACAAAAGTGCCCCAATTTCTGAACAACTGTTCGAAAAGTCTTTCCAGTCTTAGACCGAACGCCAGATTCGCCGAATGAATCGACTCAAGGGGTTGGATAATATCCAACTGAGCGCACATCTGAATGTCTGGACTCGAAGGCGGGCTATCCTTTTGAAAGCAATCGGTAACGGAAAGGTCAGAACGTAAAGGCCTGTGTTCGGCATCGCCTTCTATATTGGACACACTGGTCGGCCCTGACTTAGTACCCAACGATTCGCTCAAACTAGAGCTCCGACTACTCGTATCGACTGTCAAAACAATAAAAGAGAAAATATTAATAAATAAAAACAAAGAATTTTAACGATTTTGTTATTCAATCAGTTAATGAAAGAGTGAACGAAACGAATGACTCGTTTTTAATATCAAATACCAATCAATAGATAGAAAAACAACTTATTATTCCTTAAACTCTATAATTGAAACCGAATTTCACTTTCGATTTGAACTGAATTTTCAAATCGATTGCGAAAAACCAATCATTAGTTTAGGCGACAAATGAGGGCTGATGTTAGGGATCAGGTCGTGACTGACCCAAAAACATCACTTATAGTGAAAACAACAAACTGTGGCTTCAATACAAATAAAGCGAACAAACATTAGAAGAGAAATGTCTTAAATGTCTTATTCCTAAAAACTTACTTTGATTTTCATTTCTCATCGAATATATAGTGAAGTATATGAAGACAGAGGCGGCTATTATTAGGTATATTACCAGCGCTGCAGCCGTTGTGGCGCTCATATTAAGTATAGTGGTCGGCACCGACTTCACTGGCAGTTGGGGTGGATTTTCGACCTTGCAATTTTGCTCACAATCACTGCAACTGCAGTGACTTTCGCCGGGAGGAGCTTCCGCACAGGATATGGCCCTTACATTCAATGGATACATGTCTTTGCCTTCTATTGACAGCCGCTTCTCATTGGAAAAGACATAATTGATTTGAAAGGGCGCGTGTCCTCCATTGTCTGTTGACTGACCCATGAACTCAAGCCATCTGAAGCCACTGCACTTTTTGGCGCCCCATCGGCCACACATCAGATCCATTATGTAAGTTCCGGGCACTAAACCAGTCAGTCCTTTACACGACTCATACATATCGATAGCAAAGTCTTTTCTCATATAATAAACCATTTCATCGACGCGTTTGAGTTCCGGCTGTTCATCGAATGTACTGTTTTTGGTCACTGACAAGAACTTTGACTGTCGGGGCGAACACGTCGAATGACAGAAGGTTTTCCTCCAATTGTGAAAACAAGACGGACAACGGCCTAAACCTAATGTTTTGGGCAATTCGTAAGACTCGGCCAACAGTTCGAGAGCTTCGTGGCCACAACAAAGAAGCGGGTCGTCCTCCACATCCAACAATTCAGGACATGTATCACGTAACAGTTGTAAGGCCTCCGTGTCATTGAGCCGTTCGGGACGTTTGGCTCTAAAGCACGGAATATTAGCTTCGGTAATGCCGTACGATCGGCCACAGGTCAGGGAGTTATCCACAACACAATAGCCCACTTCGATGTCTTGAGCGGTCGGCACCAGTTCCGGCTGCAGCTCTTGTATTTCGAACTCTGGTTCGCCATCACTAGGGCTGTGCTCTGCCGAGGACTGGATAGTCGGCGGCACAGAATTGTCAGACGAATCACAAAAACATTTTGTATTTATTGTTAAAACAATTATTAATATTTTGTAAAACATTTTTCATCCAAAAGATGAGACGAAAAACAAATTCAATTCAATTGCTTTTCATTTACTAAATGAAGTGAAAAAAACAATTTCATATTTATCTTGCAATCAATTGGTGGTTAAAAAACTATATCACAGTTTAATTGATAGCATTCTTGAAGTGATTAGAAATACCAATAAATAAAAGCATTGATTCAAAGAAGTGAATCACAGATTGGTATTAATCGGCGATAATTAGTGCAAACATTAACTGAATTATTGGTCGACAATAACATTGAAAAATCTCTGGTAATGTAGTGTCGTATGAATGGTATGAATGATGCAAATCAACTGCAAAATCCTTTGCAAGCAATGCGTCACTAATACTGACAGTCAGCCAATCGGTGTCTGAAAACCACCCAAAAGTCGCTGTAATAGCAATGAAAAGCGCATTCGTTAAGAATGTTTCAGAGGTTTGTCCGTTTGGTGCGCCCCTCAACACAACTGTCAAAACACTGAATCATTGGACAAATACAGTGTTAATGCATTCAATGTAATTCTAATATAAATTAGGTTAAACGCAAAAATTACCTATTACATATTATTATTTATTATTGACTCATGTCCAATAATCTCAAGATGGAACTTCCTAGTATGTTTCTAAATTTTTCTTGTTTATTGACTAGTTCAGTTTATAGGCGAATTCTTGCTAACTTTTTTCTTAACTTGCAACCTAGCTATAGATCATAATTATTCTGACCTCTATTCATAATGTTTGTTATTCGTGATAGTGCATAGATTATTATGAAATGACAATGTTTCATTTTACAATTCAAAAACCCAATAATATTCTGAGTCATTTTATAAACTGCAAACAATATATTAGAATCTAATAATTAGATTCTTGGTTTAAAATATCAGTCGATTCTAATCGAAACTAAACAAGAAAAACAATTTTCATATAAATATTGATTAAAAATCGATAGTTAATTACAGTTTGAAACCAATACCATAACAGATAAACACATTAGCAAGCTCAATTCAAATTGTCTATAATCTCAATTGAAGAATGATATCTGATATTGAATTCATATTTCAAAGTTATCTAAACAATATTCTACAATAATTTGACTCTTGTTATGTTATAAAAGCGTAATGTGTTCTTGGAATATCAACAATAAAAAAGGCAGATTTCCTCCAAAATATGACAGATATTTTCCTTGAAGTCTTTGCTTATAGTTTTCCAGAGTTGTCACAATCTGTGGAATACAAAGAGTACTTCTGTGTCGTGAGTGAGCACCAGAAGGACACCTTACCTTCAACCGCACAGTCGTATGGTCTGAATAACGATAATGAATGTGCGGAACAAAGTTTTCCAGTTTTTCATTCAAACATATGATAAGAGAGACTCCAAACTTGTTTTTCCAATGAATGGCATATTTTTTCAATACTAACCTTTATTTTAAACATTCTTTTGCTAAACACTTGTAATACTCGATGTGTTTTATCACACAGTTATCTAATTCGCGTAATGAGGAACCGACACAGACATTGGCCATCCCTTGAGGGATAACTTTAGGAAAAACTCCAATGAAACTGATATTTCATTGAAAAAAATTCATATTTGAAGGAATGCCTGTATTCTTAATATATGTGTCGGACTAGAAATATGAACCAATTTATTGGTTTCACTTATCCCTAGATAATCATTTCCTCGAAGCTTTTTGATCGTAGATTAGAATTTAATTAAAGAAAGCGAGAAATAAAAAATAAATAAATAAACAACTTTTGGTTTCACTTCAATTTTGACCTCTATTTTAAGCAAAAACATTGAAACTATTAATAGTTTCTTAACTTAAAGTTTATTTAAAACACTGTATATTTAAAATGAGATCTGGAATTATTGCGATTCTACAACTGTTCACTGCATGTGCCATGTGCAAGGTTAACTCGCTAATAAGATTCTGATCAAATTCTATGATCTTGCAGATTGATTAGGAAGCTTACAATTAGCCTAAATAACAATTTTACAATATTTCTAGATTTGATAGTTGAGTTCTGGAGAGGAAGTAAAGCTTAGGTTCAAATAATTCTCTGACTGAGAAAATTCTCATATTTTTCATCGCAATTAGGTTTCTGTCGCCTCAGAAAAGAAGGAAAACTTCACTTTTCATATAATAAAACGTTTGGATAACACAAACCCCCGACTGATGTGTTTTTCAGTCTCTCTTTAAACGATAAATAATTGCTTTTAAAACATCTGTAATTTAATTAAATTCCTGATCAAACTGTTTCTATAGAAAATAAGCAAGAACAGTAAAAAAAAGTTCAAACTTAAGTACTTTTATTTATTTATTGAAAAATTAATTAAAAGGATTTTTTTTTCAAAAGCTCTTTATTTGTGCAGATTTTAAAGGATTTTTTCGACTGAATTTCAAAATTTATTCCTTTTATTACTTTTATTTTAACACAATTTGAAGGAAAATAGACTCGAAATTCAATTGAAAGCGATTCCAAAGTCTTTCCTCGCATTCATTGCAATACTTATTCATTGATTAAATAATCAATTATTTCAATCAATTATTGAATGAATGAATTGTTGCGCAAACTTGAAGTCAATAATTTAAAACCTCTTAAAGCAATTCAATGTTTTCAATGGTATTGGGAAAGAATCGATTTTATTATGCATGGTATTTTGAGAATTGTATAAAATCACAATCAATATTCAATTTTGTTTAATTTAAAGTCAATTAATTATAAGTAAGCATAAATTAGTAGCTATACAATGAATAGATAATTGTTGACCGTATTGCCATTAAAATCATAGGCCAACAAAATAATCTCAATTACTCTGGTCAATTATTTTAACATGGAATTATTTACAAATTTGCATTTCTTAATTAGTTAATAAAATAATTATTTCAATAAATTGAGTAGTTTAAATAATTATCAATATAAATAAATGTCTCTTCATTCGATTAAAATTAACTTGCACTTAAACTCAAACTTGCAAATTCAAGCAGTCACGTCAACAAGGGTCTAACAAGCAACTCAACATATTGAGACGAGCATATTGTCAACCGTATGATACTTTTTGAGTAGAAATACGGTAACTAAACAACAATAATAACAATAATAAGCATTAATTTATGAAAAGTTTGATTTTGTATTAGATTTAAATTGTGATTCAATTTGTAAAGCAATTCATTTATAATAATAAAAAGGAAATATTCAAAAAAATGTCGCGAAAAATGTTTGACACAAAAATATAGTTGTATTTGAATTTAAGGATAAATTATGGTTTCATTTCTCAAAAAAGTGGTTTCTTTATAACAATTTGAGAAAAATATTATACATTTTGTGAATAAAAGCCTAATTTATAGCCAAAATTGTTAGAAAAAATTAAGAAAAATACTTTAAATCCTAAGTTTCAACAGTAGTTTAGAGCCTAAAATCCATTCATACATTAAAAATTCAACTCTTAATTAACTTTACATTACATTCAAAACACTGTTTATATAATAACAAAATTCAATAGAGTTTTATAATATATAAGAGAATTACTATTAAATAGTATTTTAAATAATTGTATTAAAAATTGTTTTAATTTAAATCTCAATTTCAAAGTTAAAAAGTTTAAAATCACAGCTAAACCATTGCTCAGTGAAATAAAGTTAGCCTCCGGTCACAACACTGGCCAGAATAGGGACTAATAACACAGTCTTAGCGCTCAGACATAGCACATCATATATCGTAATAAAAAAAAACAATACTCTAAAAAACGAAACCAATATTCAAATCGAAATCAAGTGATGAAAGTATTGAAAATCGATTTGCATATTGGGTCGGGCGGGAGGGGTGTGGTGTCACTATTGAGAGATTTATTACGATATACGATAGACTTAACCATTCATTTGCTATTAAATGTATTACATATTAATCACTGAATTCTTTGTTCATTTGTTTCCGAAGAGGATTCCATTAAATAAACAAAAGCCTCAAAAATATATATCGACACAAATGAAGGCCTAATCCTTTGCAATGTCTTTAGTCTTGGGTTTTGGCGGCAAAAGTTTTGGAAGAATAAAGATTGCGATCAGACCCAGAATATGGCCAAAAAAGTATAGCTCTTTGTATACTTCGTACGAAGCCTTAAACTCGAGTAATACAAAAGGGAAGACCAGATAAGCCATTATTACTCGAGTGGTTATGTATGTGAGACAGTCATAAATGAAGGCAAACTCGCGGCCACTCTCAACGAATCGGGGCCGCAGACAACGTCTTACATTTCTGGCGGCCAGAGTGAAAAAGGCGCCGCCTAAAAAGGTCAGGTAATAGCCCGGGTAAAACCTAATGGGAACAAAATGCTCTCACATTTAATTCAATAATCAATTGATTTGAAAACAGTTTGAAAAGTTATTACCGAAACTAATGATCTAATCTTGCAATAAATAAATCTAATAAAAGATAACAATTGAATAAAAGCTTTTCTGAATTACCCAACAAAAAGATAATAAACTCAATAATGGAACAGAAAATTGAATTACAGGTAGATTTTAGGCGCAATTATGCTCTTACTAACCCGTGCCAGAGTGCCGACAGTATATAAGTGAGAAACAGTTTGTAAATTCCTCTATTTCTCTCATAGGCAGTCCTTCTGAGCCAAACCTGAGTTGTTTTGTTCCAATAGACTAAAGCCATCCTAAAGTTCAATGCATTCTGTATTTGAGAGGAAAAAACAGACAAATAATTAATAATAAAACAAAAGAATGAAAGGCTTTGACGACAAAATCGATTCACGAATTATATGATTTGGCAGTCATTTAGTGCTGAAAAGCGAGCACTCAATCAGTGAACCCATCAATAAATTATTTAATGAACAGAACAATTGAAGTCTAAATAGAATGCCAATCAACCCATACCTCAAATCCAAAGATATCGATATTGGAGAGGAGCTCCCAATCGGCTTTTTCATCGGCCGTGAAGCCGGTGAAGCCCAGTCCACTGGCATTGCAGATGACTTCGCCCAGGATCCAAGCGTGGTAGTACTTGAAACGGGCTACACATGTCGCACATAACAAGTACAGTATCTTCGATAGGAATGGCCTTTCGTGCAAAAACTTGTCCTCTTTTGACACATGAATAGAGAGAATTACAGATTAAATATTAAAACAATTCGTCAAACGTTAGAGTCGTTAATAATTCACAAACAGATTGAATGAAAACACGTAAAAACTTCATTCACTGGCTTATCGTGAGGATGGGCTCAGACTTATGTGTGGGCTCTTAAGGATAGGCAGCACTTCCAATACATTAACAAACTATTGATTAAATATTAACTTTCTTTCTAATCGAAAAAATATTAATTTAATCGAAAAAATGATAAAAATCTATAAATTTTAAATAAAATAACTGTAAAAGAGATCGAAATCAGAATTCTTTTGAGACATCGATTAGTTTAATGAAATTTCTGGGAAATCATTGAAATTTTTATATGAAAAACAATACCTGACAGATGTGTTATCGGAAACTTTGGCGCAACTGTCAGAAGAAGTACCGCGAATGTAATGCTGACAAAGAGTTTCCTCAGGACTGCCCACTATTGACGGGAAATGAATAAAAATTTAATCGAAGCACAAAATCTTCCAACGAAGAGATGTCCTTAAGATTAAGTCAATTTCGGATGATTTGGGGTCAGTGGGGGAAAAGTATACTATCATTTGAAAAACTGTTCAAATGGTGTGGTTCTCCACAAAATTGTCGTAAATAACCAGTAAATTAAGGAATGGTTTCATATAATAAATTCTGACCAAAACTAATCGATAGAATCCATATTAATACCAATAAATTAGATCTTAATATGGATTCGATGCTAACAATCATTAATCTTAATATAAGACATCTTCCCATTGGACTACAATTGGATAGAATTCAGGGTCAGACTTAAGGGTATTATCAGAATGACAACAAAAATGAAATAATCACAAGAATACCCATTAATTTACCAAATCTCATAACAACAAGGAAATTAAATACAAGGGAAAGGGAGGCAGAACTATACTTTTGAAGATCAAGACTGATAAATGAGCAAGTAAACTGGGGATTCCAAACAATATATTCTATTACTGAGAGCACAGGATTTTCAATCACTTAATCCAATTGGACAGCCCTTAATAAAAACATGAGAAAACAAATTGAATTGTGTGCTGACCAGAGGCGACGGCATTTCATTTCGAGTGAGACTACTTTCGAGATGTCGGTCGAAGTTCTTGCCATAAATGTATTCAATGTAATCGTTATAGAAAACTAATGGACCGCACATTAGAGTCGGAAATTGAAAGACATAACTATAGAACTCTAGAAATGTCGGCCTTTTTCTAAAAGTGAATTATAATTGACTTTAAGAATAAGAGACACAGAATTTGATTCAATAACTCATACCTAATGGCATAGCGTTTTTGTTCCGGAGTCAGCTCCTCCTCAGACTTGGCTAAGCCGTCGTGAAGACTGAATCCGACGTTTGTCACCTTTTGTACCGCAATCATGATTGGACTGAATGTATAGAAATTGCCTTAGAATTGGTTCAAATGATTAGAATTGATGACAAACCCGGTTATGTCTATAGTATATCCTCCGTAGTCATGGAATAGTCGTAATAAATGCAAATATGATAAATACATTAGTGCTACAAACAGGACAACCCTCTGAACAACATTTGGACTGCAGGTCAGTATTGCTATATATGAAAGTGTCGTCAAAACCAACAGATTGTAAATTTGCCTGAAATTGAATCACAAATAAAATCGCATTTAATAACAAAACTTCGATAAAAATCCATAAACTTATCAAAAGATAACTTTTATTCAAATTTCAACTGAAAAAAAAAGAATTCTCAATATTTAATGAGCAAGAATAAATAAGAAGAAATCTGATCGATAACTTATGAATTGAAGAATAATGATCAAGATTATAACTTTTCAAGCAATTGGAAAGTTATCACAACTATTAAATGACTGAAAAAAGATGTAATTTTCATTGAAATTGATGTGATTTCCTCCTATTATATCAAAACCTGAGTTATAGTTATTTTCTTATATAATTTGTCTCAAAAGTCGGTAACGATTTGAGTCACGCATTGCTTTCTTGTGGTAAAGAACTCGAAGAATAAGTAAATTATTGCATCCAATCAGACCTCAGACGACATTAATTTTGCATTTGAAGGGCTTTTCATTGAATAAATATATTAATTGATATAACATTTAAATTCAATTATAAATTATTTTAAATTCACGAAAAATATTA
>JAQFXL010000379.1:0-22397 GCA_034693445.1 Edwardzetes edwardsi
TTGAATCCAATGGGAGGCCCATGTTATTCAATTTTAGTGTGGGCCTCCCATAGACGAGAAACTTTCTCGTTAATATTGATAATTTCTAGAAATATTTCGAGAAATATTTCTCCGAAAAAAAGATAATTTCTTTTTGTCCAACACTAGTAGAAGGAGAGCATCAATAGGGGAGCGCACAGTATATTAATAAATCGGGTGTTCATCACAATAGGAGAACTAGGTTTGAAACGATTGTGCCGACTGTTTGCCACTAAGTCTTTGCTCATTTGTCCCCTCATTTTGTTTTATTCATTATTTTTTGTCCTCTTTTGTTGTGTACATTTGTGTAGGTACACTTTGCTCTAGTATCTCCTCTCCCTCTTTGCACTAAAGCCCACGAGAGTAATATCCCATTGGAGTTATGGTTAAAAATTTACGATTTACTCACTAATGACGATCACATTTTGATCACTTTATTTCGTGTTTAAAAACGATTTCAATTTCGATACATTTTTCATGTTTTCTAACAATTCTTTGTTTTTTGTGCACTAATATTGTTTTGAACACTCAGTTGACTTTACCTCTCCTTTCAGTATATTTGTTACTGAATTAACATAAACTCAATGCCAATAATAACCGAATAATAGCTGTAATAATACTTAAAATAATAATAATTCTATGAAAATGTAGTCTCTTATGGATAGGCTTTGGATAAGTCAATAGTCGAGCAAATATTGACGATTACTAAGAATCAAATTTTGAATAGATTTGAAGCGAAAAAAAGTTTTTCAATAATGAAAATGATATTAAATGACACACAAAGAGAGTTATTCTCTAACAACAGTTCTCTATTGAAATAATAATTAATTTTACTTTTTCGATATCACGATTGAAACTTGATATAATCAAGGTTTTATGAACACAACTATCTCAATTGATTAATGTTTATTCAGATCTATTTTAAAATTTAACTCAACATAAAACTACTCGTTTAGTAGTGTTTCTCGTTTAATGATTTCTGTTTGTATTTATTACTGGAATTTAATGATAAAAATAAGAGAAATTATCATAACATCAAAAATTGTTTCATCAAAAGTATTTCCTTTTGATTTATTTAACTTTCAATTTTGCATTCATTATTAATTTTATTTTTCCGGTTTTTAGGGGGGGTTTAAGGCTCTCTTCCATTCAAAGCATTTATATTAATGATTCGTTAATATAAATGCTTTGAATAGAAGAGAGCCTTAAACCCCCCTAAAAACCGGAAAAATAAAACTTTACTGAACATACTTAGATATATTAAAAAACTCATAAAATGCAAATTGATAGGACTTTTGAGTGTGATTAACACATTGCTCTCAATTTTTTCTAAATCCAATTATTGACCAAAAAAATTGTATCAAACATCGAAGTCAATCAATCATTTGAAAGGTTATATTCATTAAGATTTTTAAAACGAAATGAAAGTTATTTAAAATGAAACGATTGACTTCTGAATATTACACTTCGTGTGAGTTTCAGATTTCATACCCAAGTCTTTAATTTGGACTTTAAATTCATTATTAATTATTAGAAAAAACCGAATTTGTTAATCATTCAAAAAATGGTTTGGTTTAGTAAAGAGACTTTGATATTATTTTTTTTCCTGACAACCAAGCTTTTATTATATTGCATGTACATGTATTAATATATACCATGCAAATCCTAAGTGTTAATCAATTAAATTTATCCGATTAATACATTTTTCATATTCCGTTAAAAGATTTAATTCACTGCCAAATGAAATAATAATTGAATTGAATTTTAATAAATTTGTTACAAAACTAAAACTCTATTTTAAGACATGTTCTTAATATCAATGAACTTATTATTATTATTATTGAATATTCGATAGCTAGATGCTATTTGACTTCTGACATCAAAAGAAAGTATATGTATTTCTAGAGGTTTTCATCTGTTTTTTCTATCGCTAAACGAGATATTTTTGAAATATTCAAAAACCAGATTTAATGCTTTTAATATACACTAAACTGAATTCGTACTAAACTTAAGATGTTTTCATAGTTTTCAGACTATTATTCAAAGATTTTGTTTTTCAATTTCACTGCTTTTTGTTGTGAATATTCAGACTTAATATTATAATGAATTCAAAATAAACACATATCCGAGTTGTTATGTTAGTGCCTGAGGTCTGGCCACTCGATCTCCCAAACTGTGAACTAAATACACAATTGTAATCATCTCTGAGGAAAATATTCGCAATGATTTGCAAATAATTTTCATTTCCTCTTCAATTATAAACTATTTGCTAAGTTTTCCTTAAAATGTAACAAATTGTAAACTGGATCAATTTTTCATAACAACTGCCAAAATTAAAAGAAAGATATGTCTAGAAATACATTTCAATTGGAATTAAAGGATGAAACAACAACTCAATACAAACTTGGATCACAATCCAGATTATTGGGTACCAAGTTGAGTTCGATTTTCTATTGAATTTGCTATAATTTAAACCATTTAAGTTAAGATCTATTAATGAATTACAGTATTTTTGAAAAAAGATACCATAATTTTATGTCTTACGGTTCCCGAATTCTAACTTTGGATTTGGCTTACTTTGGCGCCTCCTCTCCACTATATATTTGGGTGTAGATCATATTCATTGAATCTTGGCTTTAATCAAGTAAATCTTTGTGAAAAATCTGGAAATTTTTAAAACTGTATTCAATAAAATACAGGAACCTATGATAAAAGCGAGTTTTAATGACTTCACGTCAATTTTCGACAGTAATTAGAAGTTATCCATCAAAATCATAAAATTCGGGTTTCATTATTTGATTACTTGAGTGATTTGAGAAAACTTTACTTGATAAGTGAATTTAATTTATTTCTCAGTCGTAAGTTTAATAGAGCAATATTTGTACCATCTTTATTTATTTCTTTCAATGAGAGCCGATAATTTAAATTGAATAGTAATGGATCTGGATCTAGGATATGCTCGATCAATCAAATGAAAGAATCTGGTAAATTGCAAACTCTTCTAAACTCAAACCATTTTATGTATCAAAACATAAAATTAAATTTGATTTTATTTTTTTAGTCTCTGAAAATAGTTATCGAAAATACAATAATAGTTATAATAAATTTCGAGCATCGTTGAACTCTCCAGGGTAATCCTTAGTTCATACATAAGTGGTTCACAACTCATAGCATATATCCCTCTCTTTTTTCAAAGAATGCTTTGACATTAAGTTCGCAAAAAACGGTTCAATTCTTCTGTTCAGATATGGCTCTATTGAATGAGCCGAGAGTCTGATCCCATGCGTCCCTTTGACCGTAACGTCTGATAGTGCTATACAACTGAATTGGACTTGATAATGGCATATCTATTCAGGGAATGACTACAGAAATAAATGCGTTTTCATTAAAAATTCAAAACATCGGACATTGTTTTAAAATTTAACAATGCAAACCTACAGTTCTCTCTCTCTCTCTCTCTCTCTCTCTCTCTCTCTCTCTCTCTCTCTCTCTCAAATCACAAAACAAAAGTGAATTTTAATTAATATTTTGCATTGAAATCATATGTGAAACACATTTGGATAAATAATTTTAGATCTCAAATATAATTTATCTTGTTCACAGGGTTTTCTGATGAAAATACCAAAAAAAAGTGAGCAAACAAGTTATTAGGGTCTGATTAATCGATTGTAAACTAAAATTAATTGAATCTAGATTAATTTTTAATGAATTAATTTGTGTATTATTTACCAAATTATCTATCGATTTGATGAATGAATTTCGATTTCATTGATAAATAATATGCGAAAAGTGATGATAGACTAAAAGATTTCATTTCTTCTTAGGTTTAATTAGTTTTCAAGGGCCATCAGCTGCCAGTTTTTATGTTTTGAGCCTGTTACTATCAATTTAAACTTGCTCATCCCTGATTCCAGAACAAAATCTAAAATTAAGGAACGAGTTATGATTTATGACTTGATTTGTGGGCAAAAAATCTTTATTCAGATAAAGTAGTTTAAAATCAAATTATAACGAAAAATATTTTCATAAATTTCATTTTGATTCATACCCTTTACCTATAATAACATACAATAGAGTGATGGCTTCACAACACAGGATTGATTGGTTGTGCTCTCAAAGCACAATGCAGAGTATATGGTGTTGGGATGCATGCAATTTCCCAAATTGAAGTATTAATAATTAAATTGCTTTTCCAGTCGCTCATCATTTCGAGCGCCAACACAATCGCAAAGCCTTTTCACTCGAGTATTCTCTTCGCATATTCATAACACCAACGAAATCTCTCTCTCTCTCTCTCTCTCTCTCTCTCTCTCTCTCTCTCTCTCTCTCCCTCCCTCCCTCCCTCCCTCTCCTTCCAAGTGATGGTCGAAAGTGTAGTGCATTCCTGTGTGGAGTGTCTAATGATGTGCCACTGGATGACAGATTCGCGCACTAATAATATTAGCACTGAATAGAGATTTAGACATAGATTGAAAATTTTCTCTCAAATGATTGATTCTCAAGATTTTTCGTGCGTTCTATAAACGCATTCCTATTATCTTTTATCACTGATAACATATTGACCAAGTTTGCCAAATCTGCTAGTTACAATCTACGTTTAGCTCAATCAGTTCACCAATTGTAACATTTGATATTTACGTCCAGAAAAGTATCTATTACAAAAATAATAATAACTTACACTAAAGTCTCGCAAATAAATGGTTAGACAAATGGTTACGTTTGCTAATAGATTACGCCTTTAATTAAAATATATACCATTACATTCTGAAAGAAAACAATGACAGGTAATTTCATGTTAGACGTGTAAAGCTTTATTCATTTTAAGTATTGTCGATAAACTGCTTTATTTACTTGAAAATGAATTATAAATATTAAATAAAAAAATTATGTTTTGAAAGGTTTTATGATTTTATGATTTAATGAACAAAAAGGTCATTAAATATATAGAAAATTAAATTTATTCCAAATCGAGAATAAAAGCAAAAATAATTCACAATTAATAACATGTTATATAAGACCTGAATATAAAATCAGAGAAATAGTATATCATTCTATGAAATGATTTGTTTTGAAACCCATATTCTGATTATTCACCAGAAAATTTCAGTATTCATTACCTGTGCTTTGAATTCTGTGTGAATACAGTACACAGACTTATCTGAGTTTCAGTCACAGCATGTAATCAATCAAATGGACTGAAGTCTCGCAAAAATTATTTAATTCTTGACTTTTGATAACTAATCAAACCGACTGCTATTCCGCCCCATTTTATCGGCCACTACTCTAATAATTGCTGCAATTGATTAAAGTCAAGTACATTACCCGAATCACTAATGGAATTATTCATTAATTAACTTATAAATAATAGTTTTGCTTTTGTGAGCCACTGGTTATTAGGCTTCACCAATGATGGTATGCTCTTTCATAATAAACTTTTATAACTGATGAGCGCTGATATCAGATGTGGTGATAGAGTACAAAAAAGGTCAAAAATAATTTAAAATTACAAAAAGATCCATCAAGTTTTACATTTAGATCAAAAGATTTTTTCAATTTTATAAACTATTGATCGAAATAAGCTTTCGATTTAATATATCCTACAATGCAACAAATTTTGCATTCTGCCCAAGGTACGGCTATTCTCACAGAGACAATGTGGAATTAGAAGGACTCCGCTAGTTTATATTTAAAAATTTTGCTGCTGGGTGCTTTAAATTGAAGTTTTTTTTATGGATAGTACAGTTTTGGTGTATGTAGACGAAGCTGTACTATGCATTATGAATGAAACTGGTCTCTCAAAGTTGCAATTTAGTACATAAATAGCGTGATTCTTATGAAATTCAATTTAGCAAATGCTCTGAATTGAGGACAGTCTTCCTGTGTGTCCTCCAATAATTTGTTATCATTTGATATGAAGAGAATATATGTAAAATTACTTGAATTGAGTTTTAGTTTATTTTCTCATTTCTTAATTTTTAGAGAATTTTGATTTTAGCCTCTGATCTGAAAATTAGATCAGAATTTTCAATGAGAAATAATCCGCAAAACATTTGTTTACTAAAATTATTTCTATGACTCCCTTATACATGTATTTGGTGTAAGGCTCTTATCATTTGGTTCATTAAAGTTTTCCGGTATTGAAAACTAATATTGCGATCAAAATTCTTGATAAAAACTTATTCATAAAGTAATCAAAATATAGAGTTATTTTGAGTAAAGTTTTAATTATCTGATTGTATATTAAATTATTTGACTTTTAAAATATTGAAATTAAAGAAAATTTTTTGCAAAAAGGTTTATATACTTAAATGTAATCTTAATTTTTATGTTTGATTATTATTGAGATAGTAATCGAAACTACATCCCAAATATTATAAATCACTAGAGTATACCCCTTAGGGTGGCCTAAAAAGAAATAATCTTTTTTAGGAGAAATATTTCTAGAAATTATTAATATTTACCAGAAAATTTCTCGTCTATGATAGGCTCATGTTAAATAAAATCGAGGTACAAATTAAAAGCTGATAAACACTATTTTCCATTGAATAACATGAGCCATTAAATTAAATACAATGATAAACACTATTTTTTTTATTCAATAACATGGGCTTACAATTAGATGCAATTATTAACACTACTTTTCTATTGAATAACATAGGCCTTTCATCAGATGCAACGATAAACACTATTTTTTATTAAACAAAATACAACATACTTTTTATACCTCAATAAATCTACAAGAATTGCTTATTCGTTATATTTTCAGAGTTATACGAAAATTTCTCTCTCGAGACACGAGAAATTATCTCTTAGAAAGTTTCTAGAAATATTTCTCGAGAAACTTTTCCTTTGGCCACCCTAATTCCCTTGCAAATTCTTACAAACCCTAATTCAGAATTATTTTTTATACTTAAATGAATAATCAAATTAATTATCATTTGTTTTCAGACATTCAAGTGATTCAACAAAATATTGTTTTGTTATTTCGATAGAGAGATAAAAACAAGTTTTACAATAGAGTCAGGAAATGAGAAATTTTAACAAAAATTTAACCAAAACTTTCTTTCAATTGAAAGATTGAATAATACTCTTAATATTTGCATTAATAAGGGTTGAGACAAAATATACAGACATTGTTCTCCAATCGATATGAATGAATGGGTCGAGAAATTCCTTTCGGTGGCACAAAACCAAGTGAACCGAGTGTTGGACTCTTACCTTACATTGGAGTGCATTAACTGTCGCCGTTTGACATATCATTTATCACAGGCTTTAGTAAACCAGAGAACAAAACATATTTAATATATTTGTAGTGTGGCTTAGATTAGATGTGAAATATTCCGAATCCAATTCCATAGCCATTGCTCTGTCATACGACTCATACGCTAAATATTCTGTGCACTACTCTCACAGCCTATCATATCACTAGAATTGGAATTTTTTCTCCTGATTTCAATCTTTCACTCAATCATTAGCTCCAGAAATGAAACCAATGATGAAAATCATCGCTAATTTTGAGCCCAAACGCACACATAATTTATTTGGCATTTCATCTCATTTATAATTTTTATCGATTCCTATAATAATACAAGTAATAGATGACTGGGTTATGCATTGACTGCTTTTTCCTCCATTTGCTGATCACTATTTCTAATATTTTTTCAATAATTTCATTATTTATTAATCCGTAACTTATATTAAACTAATCCATAATTGATTGAAACTAAAATTCATTTTTTAGGGAAAGTCATTGAATTGCGATCCTATGACACGGATTATAGGAATTCATTCAATTAACCCAATATTAAGATTTACTACTCATTGCTTCTAATAGTCATTTGTTGAGAAGATGATAATTTTCAGCTAAAATGCTATTTTTCAATCATTTGACTTAATATAAACTCTTCAAAGCCTGATAGAAGTCACTATAACCAGGCCATGTACCATTGAGTACAGATTCGGCATAAATTCGACTTTTGAGAGCAAATTTGATGAAGAGATTAATTGCCAATACATCGACTTTGTGCCCAATCTGTACAACATTTTTGAGAATTAGTTTTTATCAAATTTAATGTTCAATTATATGATTTTTGTAACAAATGTTTGCGAATATTCATTAGAGAGTTGTGAAAATCAGATTAAAAAATCATTTCTCTCTTTTTAATTATATTTATTTGTGATTTGGATTTTCATATATTTTATTAGAGGTATAATTGGAGACTAAAGTTGTCGTGTATTGCAGTGAAGCGCATAAATTAGTTCCCAAAATACTCAATGCAATCCAAATGATGTGCAGTTTATTGATGATCGCGTGCCGGACACACGTCTGTCCTCCAAAAGGCATTCATTTTCAAAGAGTATTCCTATTCACAAACCATTATCTAAACGCCTAAAAGCCTACTCTATATGGCTATCAATAAATATGTGACTCTGACTGCGAGACTTTCCAAACAATTTTCACTCCATTTCCGCTTTTTATGTGCCGTTCACTACATTGTCGTTCAGCTTATTTATATATTAACACAAAATCCAATCGGATTCGCATTTGGGGTATCACTAATCAAGTATTACCTCTTATTATGTGTATATATAATGGAAAGACACACGACCGACCACTCAATGCACTCATTCTGTTTTGATTGTGTGTTGAACTTCACACAAACTCTTTGAAACAAATTTTAGAATGCTCATATTTAAATAGTCAAGATTGTCTTCAAACAGCTCAACAGGAATTCCTTGAAATTCTTGAGATTAGATATTCTTACTGAACGGTGATTTTGATCACCATGCAATCTAGTACTAATAATTGGAATGTGCTTTACCAAGAACAAATAGCAAGTAAAATATGAACAATCAATAAAATTATTATTGAAAGTTATGTAATCGATCACAGTTTGAGTCTAAGAATATGTAACACAATATTTGTTACAAAAAACAATCAGTGATTGCTTTGGGATTTTGTTTGTCTAATACATAATCAAATAAATGCAATGCAATTGGTTTTTGGCAAATAATAATCACAATAATAATATTATACAACAAATAATCACAAATGCATACAAAGAAAACAGACCAACCATTGAACACCAGTCGTCTCTTTTTTGAATGGGTCTTCTCGGGCGCAACACATGTTTGCACAGACCTTACAGTTATGTATGAATACATAGTAATGAATAAATAAATTATGGAATTTATGGTGGCTTTTAGTCATCAATAACCACAACAAAAGTCTAACCCAAACGCAAAACTCATGAAATGTGTAATAAAATAATACCAATTGATTTCCACTAGCTATTACTATTGCTACCATTATGTTATGCTAATTTTAATCTTGCTCTTTGCCAGTCACAGTTTCAATTTGTGAATTTTTCATAATTTGATCTAAAATCAAATGATGTTTATCTATGAGAAACAGAAAGTAGTGGTCATTAGAGTCATTGGCTGATAGAATACAATGACATTAAGATTCTGTATTTCTGTTGCAATGGTATACAAAACCACAAAAAACGATTAGATGTCACGCGAATTGCAATCGCAATGATTGCTATCATATCCTTCTCTTTCATTGTTTAAAGACAATTGACCGATCATATGACAGACCCTAATTTGGGACTGGTTTATGTCAGTGCTTCTGTTCGGGAAAAACCTCATTTTCTCGCAATTTTCGTATATGATATGCATCACTGTATTGTTTGGTCAAAAGTAAACCAAAGGATGTAAAACATTTGTTCTGTCTTGCACAATTGTACATTGGCCATTTATTTTGAAAAAGAGAATCCATTCGTATTTGTATTTAGGTTTCAATTAAATAACTTATCATTATTTGACTCAAATGTATGGCCATATTATGAGTCATAGTATGTTTGAAAAATGGTTAGAATCGGAGCTAAAGTGCACACAAATTAGTGGTTAATGAGATTGGCCTTTAGATTGAAAGTGGACAGTTAGCAGAGCACAGGCACACCAAGTCTTGATCTGCCATTCGTGTTGTGCTGTCAGTTAATCATAACGACGATCAACAATAAAAGCGAAAGCAAACCATCATTTTGTGTACACATTAGTACTGGCTGTGAAATATTTGGCGCACAATAGCCCTGAAAGTTTTTCAAACCCAAAATCTATTGCTTTATCCAAAGTTTTGTTTGATTTGCGTCCGATGTATCGCAAAAACACTATTGAAAGGAACCTTTGGATTCACTGCAATCAGCACTCGTTTAAATCCATACGAAAAGAGTAGCCCTTTATATGTTCTAAATGTTGAGAAATCAGATGAAAAATCAATATTTAATTAATGTTTGATTCAATTTTTCAACGTTTCGCCCATAAAATAATAAAATATTTTCAAATCTGTTTACAAAACTTCAAACACTGTTATTATTGCTTTCATTAAATTAAAAACTAATAGAATTAGTAAACAAACACTTCATTCAAAAGACTGTTTTATCAGAATATAAATTCAATATACTATCGATGGCAACGCCTTTTGCTTTTTAGGCTTTTGAGGTAAAAATGTAAAGATTTTAGTCCTATTACTTTAATAATCTAATGACAGACAAAAACATATGAAAAATTGATTTACCGTATTACCTCACATAAAGCGGCATGCCGGTATAAGTGAAATTGACCATTTTCTCAAAAAAGGCTTCATGGTGTCTACCGGCATGCCGGTATATACCGAGGAAAATATTATGATTCAATTGAAAAACTGATTTATCTTCGAAACTATAATCTTTTTATTAAATAGATATAAAAACTGATATAGAGAACTAAAACTCTTGAGAATCATCTGATTCATTGTCATCATAGTCATTTTTGACATTTTCAGACATTTCCTCTCAACTTATATATAATTATTCGTTTTTCTGTATTAAATTAAATCCATGATTTTATTGATTTTTTCCTCACTCATACTGGCATGCCGGTTTACCTCGAGGTAAACCGGCACTATCCTCAATTTCGCTATATACCGGCATGCCGCTTTATGTGAGGTAATACGGTATATTTTTTTTGCCGCAAATAAAAGCACTTTTCAGGTGTTGAATAAATAGAGGCAAAAACTTTCCGGTTGACAATCATTACAGTAAAGTAAATGTGATTCACACATATTGTGAGCACAAAAAAGGTTTTGATAACTCCTACTCTATTGGAAAAAACTGATGGTATGACTCACGCTATGCTGTAATCAAATCTAAATTAGCAGAAAAAAATATTAATCAAAATCTTTGGTCACTAATTATCAATGAATTGGTTTTTATTAATTTTTCAGATTTTCATTGATTCAAAAATAATATGAATTGTATTCAAAGCGAAATTAATTTAAATCTACAAAAAGAGTACTTTTCACCTCTTTTTCTGGATTATTGTCAAAGATCTCAATCTTAGTTAAGAAATCGATCCAAACTTTCTTCTACTAAAAGATGTCGATTGTGGCCATCCGTGCAATTCAATGAAATTTCATTAGATTTTCCAACACTTTAGCGTTTTTGGTGATTCTCCGGAAATCCTTGAGTTAATCAGAATTTTTTTCATTTTCACAATCAGTTTATTGAATTTCTTTTGTCTGATCTGACTCTTTAACTAACACTCAATTGCATTATCTGTTGGCCACAAGAGTTAAAGGAATGGCTTTAAGGAACGTCCCAATAATGCCATCAATAGAAGGCTTCTTTTTGTGCTGAATCTGCTATCTTCTAATCAGGAATTTTGGCTTAAAGTCATTTTCAATACTCTTCTCATACAAATATCTTCTCTTCAGATAAGAGATGAGAAAAAGCAAAATTACAAATTAAAAATATTACCTTCATCATTTTTTTAAATCATAACTAATTCAGTTCAGCTGTCTCTAAAACATCTAGGTGCAAATTTTTCACCATCTCCAAGATTTGTTAAGATATTTTTATAATAGATTTTTGACTAAAATGGTATAAATTAAAAAACTGTGGTTTTTCATCTATCAACCAAGGATATAATTAGTGCCGGCATTCGTGTCCAATAAATTGTTACAATTGAGACACAGACTAATAGTTAGACAGAATAAGTGTTTACTCATTCGAAATCAAATCGGATCTCTTCTATTGGGAGATACTTACTATAACCAGGAGGGGCTCAGAAGAAAAACTGGCCAAACATACAAAACTGATGTCTTCTTAATGGAGCACTTTTATGATTCTGTATTTTGACTTAAATTGACATTGTTCATTCTCCTCATTGCGAATATCTATTAATATAACCTATTCAAATAGAATAAAATGCAAGAAATATCTAGGTAATATTGGTCATGCCATCGTATTTTGAAGACTAGCCCAGAGTTAACATAATAGAATAGGAAAGGCCTAAAGCAAAAAGCGGTTGTGATTTCATTAGTCCTCATTTCCCATCCGCTTCGGCCACACAATACACTTGAGATTGACTACCATTGATGTCTGAGTGGATCTCATATCGGACTATAGAGTTGAGTCAAAACTCGACCGAAGGCTGCAAACAATTTTGTATCGAATAAAGTATTGAATTGAAAACTGTTTCAATTTTTCCTCCACTGAAGCGTTACTCGAATATCAATTGTATTTTAGTTTAGATTTTAGTTTTTTGTAGGAGTGGTTACCAAATGTCATCAACTTTTTAAACTTTTCAAGAAAATCCAATTACACTTGCTCATTTGTTGTTATTTATCATTCGACATAATTTCGAATCAAATATTGTTTGAAATACTTTTCACCGAAAGTGTTTGTTTATTAATTGGTAATTCCGATGAAAATAATCAAATTAAACTTCAAAGTCAAATTTGAATGAGCCTGGTTGTGTGGTTCTCTACATTTGTCAAATGAATTAAATATGTTTTGATGAGATTTTCTCCTCTTTTATTAATCAATGTTTTCTTATTCAGTGATTACTTTGACTTCGAGACCGATCGCAACCATTAGTAGAGAACTGAAATCTAATGACATCACTAATTGCGATCAATTTGTGTTAACAACTATACCAATCAGAGTTTGTTAGACAAGAAGAACATTAGAATCGAGACTTATTGGCATAAAAAGCCAGTGCCTTAACAGCACCAATCAATTAGTATGAAGCGATAGTTTCAGTTAATGTTTCACTATATTCATGGTTTGGTTGAAAGCAAATCCCGAAAGTATACGTACTAAACGAGTGCTCCATTAAAGCCAGTGCTTGAGTTGAATGAAATCATTGCTGAGTCTTATTCTGGTTGCGATTCAATGATATACCAAATCAGAAATGGGATTCATTGTGATAGAAATTGATGGCAACACTACTATTGCTCCGATACTCCGGGGATACGTCTGGAAACATGTTCTGCTGATTGTTGTAGACGTGAGGCCGACCCAACACCACAACCAGTGCTCAGAAATCGGTGACACATCTGATTGGCAAAAATTGTTGCCTTGATTTCACATTAAATCCAAAAGAGACTCATATTCTGTTCAATTAATTTGAAAAATTGTATCAAAATACTATCAATTAATTTATTGGTTTTAAATTTTCCATATTTTTATAAATTCAGTTTTATAACGTCTGTCACAGTAATGGTCTAAAAAGGAGTGGATTTTCTGCTCCGTTAGATTGACAAATGGCAAGACTTCAAGAAATATCTGAGAATTTATTGCTTCAGAATTAGAATTATTTCAAAACTTTTCTGATTCTTGAAAATTGATATAAACATCCCTTAAATGTAAACCAATTCTAATATTTGAGTGGATTTCGTAAAATATTTTGACCGAAGACTGAATTTTGTTGGCATTTAACTGATGGCACCCACAAAAACGATGAGACGTGAGCTGACTCTTTCACTCAGTCCCGCTATTGGGCATCAAATCTTCATATTTGCCACTACTCTGTGCACTGTTTTCTTGAAATCCAGAGGGATTTTTTCAAACAATTTGGATATGAAGTGCAATTGACATGAACTGAATGCACAAAACACTTTTAGCACTACATCACCACTCAATACAAATTATGGGGGAGAGGGAGGGCAGGAAGAGAGAGAGAGAGAGAGAGAGAGAGAGAGAGAGATTATTTCTAATTTACCCAGAAACTTTAATTCATTATCTCAATATCAACATTGATTGTGAATGATCCATAATGAAACTTCCATAAAACTCAATACATCTTGCACATTTTTAACAAAAATAAACTTGCTCTCTTAAATTTGGATTCCAGTCTAAAACTTAAGTCTGATTTCTTCAGAGATTTTTCTAATCAAAAATAATTTTATATTCAAATATTGACAACTGTTTTGTCAAACATTTACTTTATTTGCAATTTTTTGAAAACCTCGACTCAAAAATCACGTCTCAAACGTTCAAACATAAAAAGTTTTGAAAATTTCTCGATTTGTTTGTATTTTGAGTTTGTTTTTAATTCCCCAAGCTAATTAAACCACTTTTCTTTTTACTTTATCTTCATTAAAGTTCAAAGTGAATTAGATTTTGTCTCCAAAACCGATCAATTGTTTTTGAAATGACCAAATTGCAAGTTAATGAATCAATCAATTTATTCAATCATTAAATCAATAATATTTTACATAATATTCAATATATTCTACGATAATTTCAAAGCAAAGCCAAGTTTTAAATATTCAATAAATAATAGATAATATAGTTATCTACCGATGAATATAATAGTCGATTGCACTTAACATTTATTGATCCAAAACTAATCCTCAAACAGAATATGGGCTCAAAATTGAATCAAAACTATCAATACATTCAATTCGATTCAATCAGTTATTAAATATAGACCAAGACTTCGGTCAGATTTTTACTCCATTATAATGTATATTACTTTCTATAGAAAGGATTTATAGATTTAATTAGAGTTAAAGTCAATCAAAATTAGCAAATTTGCCCAAATGTCTAAAATCTAATGGAAATTGGATTCGAAGCCACAATATTTTTGGTTTGAAGTCTAGAGTAATGTTAATAATTACAGCGCAGGATATGCTCCGAAGAGCCAACTAATGGTGGTTGTGATCCAATCACAGACGTGTTGACAACGGGTCCACTGCTGATGGCCGCCTGAAGGGCTGACAACTGGCCGCTCGGCGGTTGTATTTCTGAATGTTGTGTCTCTTTGTGTCGCCTGAGATCTACCTTTCGTTGAAAAGCACGACCGCACACATCACAAGCAAAAGGCTTAAATCCGGTGTGTTTTCGGCTATGAGTTATTAAGTTTGATGACTGACTAAACGCTTTTCCACAAACAGAGCATTTGTGAGGCTTTTCACCTGAAAATCAATCATTTATTTCATTAAACAACTAAAAAATTGAGTTTTTATCAAAATATTCGTTTAATATTCTGTCATAAAATTGAATAAATAAATGAAAATGTTTTTCAAATGAAAATCAAATAAATTATTCAGAAAATGTATTTCGAAAGAAGAAAACCCATTATTCAAATCAAATCTATTATTTGATTCAATAATATTTGAAGTTTCAAAATAAGACTGAAGTGAAATGAAGTTTTATTTCTATCCCAATATCTTTTGAATCAATTCTTTTGTGTGGGGGGGGGGGGGAGGGAAGAGAGAGAGAGAGAGAGAGAGAGAGAGAGAGAGAGAGAGAGAGAGAGAGAGAGAGAGAGAGAGAATAAAAGTAATAGTTTTGATTAAATTAAATGAATTTTATAATAAAACTTTAGTGAACTCAAGAATACAATAGATTTGAGTTATGTCTCTACAATAGAAAGAAAAAGTTGCAAAACATTCAGAAATCATAATCTCTAGAGATATGAAAAAGATTGGACTCTATTTCACTGTTGGAAGCGATGAACATAAGTAGTGATCATTAGGAAAAGTGAACTCATTCTGAGTCTAACATAGAGTCCCATAATATTATACTACAAAACATAAGTAAATATAATCTGATATATGCAAGGTGCTTCAGTGTAGCTAAACACTTTTCTTTGTACGACATGATCTCAACCTTAACTAACATTCATCGATCTGTAGAGTTGACTGAATTGAAAACAAAAAATCCTGTTTTAAATATTTAACCTAATTTTGCATGATTTGTAACAGACTGATGTTTGTTAATGAGCATGCATGCATTTTAAGACTCGTCTTGTCTGTCAGATTTATATTAAACAATAAAATCAATTGTAAGCTGTTTTAGGAACAGTGCTTAAAATGACCCTAAAGTATGATAGTGTATGTAAAATGACAAATGACTCAATAAATTGGTTCCAATAACATCTGGGCTCTTAATAAACAAAAAGACGAGAAAAATGTCTGAATATTAGGCCTTTGCTTATACTCTGATTGAATTTAATCTCATTTTAGATTAGACTAAAATTCAGTCCAATCTTTGATTTCAATTCTCTTCAGAGATTTCATTTAGAAATGAGTTGTAATTAATTTTATTTATTAATTACTTCAAACATAAAGCGATTTTTGCCACCATTTTCCAGGACAGACATTAAATTATTCCCAATATAATCATATTTTGAAATGATCTACTTCATAGACTCACATTCTTTGCATTCACATTCTTTACAAATCTTTCTTATTTGATTTAATACAATTTGATGTAAGCAGAAATCTTGCAAAATTTAAAATTTAATCCGAATTAGCATGATTAAATGAAAGGCAAAAAACTTGATGTGACTAAACCGAAGGCAATTTTCAATGAATCAATTGACGAAAAAGTTTTATATTTGGAGATTGTTTGGTATTAAATGTTGACATACTTTGACTGTTAGACTGTCGCCGATAACCTAATAATCGAAGTTTTAATTAGATTTCATACAATTTGTATGCAAATCAATGTTGTATTTCAGACTCGAGTCATCTTTTCATCCAAAAACAGTATAGAGTTTCTGATCTAATCTTTTCTGTTGTCTCTGAGTCTGTGATTGTGTTTGCAATAAAAGTCCAAAACCAGAGCGGAATTACTTTATTCTGTTTACAGACATTCTGTTGTAAAAGGCATTCCCTCAACAAAATAAAAACAGAGAATTAAAACCGAAATTTTGTTATAACTTTGTTGTAAAACTAAGTGAACACAATCTAACACTTAATTAAATTATCCGACAACTCTACCAAAAGAGATTTGTTATGGCCTTCCAATCAGATCCAATCTAAGATTTTTTGATAGAAAAATTCCGCAGTTTCTCAAAAGCACCAGTAATTGAGGCATAATTTGACAACATTTACATCAATCAACATCTAAGTGAATCATTTTCTTAATCAATTGATATACCTTGGCGAAAATACGAATTAAATGGCTGTGACTAATGCTAGATATTTATTGAGAAACTCTATAATCATTGCAAACAAATCGATTGATTGTCGAAATCTCGTTTTGCTTAAGGTTTTAGGAAATAGTTATATAACTCACTGTTTTTCTGATGACTTATTCATAATCTAATCAAACGGATAGCTCTGACTAAACAGTGGACAGAATGTTAGGTTGAGAATAGGATAAGCTTTGCTCTCAAAGTGGATGTCATCTCATATTTATAGATAAAACCAATTGTGTCGCTCACAGAAAAGAAAGACATCAAAAGAAGTGTTGATTAAAGCAGTGGAGCCTTAATACGAGCGAACAGAACAAATGATAACAAATCATTGATTTGCTCTAATCCTGTGTTTGCCTTAAGACCATCGCCAGGCAATCAACAATCATTATCACCACATATACTATACTACAGTCGAATATTTTCGTCGACTACAGTTTTGCTTTTGAAATTGTACAGGTTACTCTAGGCTTAAATAACGATTTTAATTTTGTTTGCTCTACATCGTTTTCCGAATCATTTGCATTGAATAAATTCTAATCGATTCACATAAGCAAGCATAATTATCTTTGAGAGAATTCAAAAAGTGTTCTATGGTATAATGAATCAAGTTACTTTTCATTGATTTGAAAACAAAATAAACAAGCTAGTTTAAGTAAAAGTGCAGCCTATAACTCATATATAAACTAACGGAGACTCAACGAAAAGAGGTTTGACTGTAAATTGAATCAAAAACCGCATCAAAAGAAGAGTGGATTTCCAGATGTAATGCTTTTGTATGTGTTTTTGGATAACATCACAAAAAGACTGTTTTTTGCTTCAATTTTGTTCGAACGCATAGTTTTTCAATAGATCTCGAGATTCAAGGATTGGATATCTATCACAATATTGACGTTCAAACAGTAATCCTCTTGTATTGAACTGATTGTTATTGTAAAGGAAGGCCTAATTTAATCAATTGTTTTTCACTTCGAGTGTACTCTTGCAATAAAGCCCTTTCAGGGGTTTGAAAATCTTTGCATTCATTCTTATGTTTATAACAATCATTAAATGTTTGCACCATTTCTTTGTCATAATCAGCAGATTTTCAATTCAATTAAGAAATTCTTAAGTCTATTGAAAGCAACAAAAGATGGATTTGATTTCAGAAACTCTTTTTTTGGATGATTTCTCGAAACAGAATTTAAGTATTCGTCGTATTATTGAATCAAAATCTGAATATTAGATAATCTGTGAAAATGTCAGACAATGTGTCTGTTGTTTGGCATAACTCGACGTAAGAGTAGAGACAATAGAAAACAAAATTCAAGTCTCGATCTCTTCTATAAGTGAAAGTAAATTAAATTTTTTGCTTTCGAGCGCACAAATGGTTAGACATATAATCGCATTAAAATCCAATACTGTTTTCGAAAAGAGGACCAGAATTATAGCACAAGTGGATAGAAATGCTCTCCACTATCATTCACAACAGATATCCATCGGATCAGAGTTTGTCTAAACAAACCAAGAATAACATCAAATATGTCCAGATATTCTCAATCTAAATTGTGAATCTCTAACAAGTTGAAAGAAACTATCTTGTCATGTCATGTCATTCCTCATGAGTCTGAAGATATAATAATTTTCAATTAATTTAAATTGATATCAAAGTTGAATAAAACAAACGAAATCCAAAATTCAATTGAATTTTTCCTGAATTTAAAATGAAAATAATTTGTGTTAAAGTAATTTAAGTATTTGCAGTGCTTTTGATGTATTGCCGAAAATAGAAAACTATTGTTTCAATAGTTTTAAATTAACGGAAATATATGATTAAAATCAATTTGAATATGAGTTTCAGACAAACTTTAATTGATGCAAAAACTAGACCTTAATTCGACGCAAATTCCAAAATTCTTTATAAGGATTTCGTCAATCTTTACGAAAACAATTTAATTGAAACCTTTTCTGTCTTTGATTCAATTGACAGAACCAATTAGATTAAGACAGAGGGAGGGCTTTCTTTGGGCGGACTAATTCCATATTGAGTATAAACTCAAAAATTATACCAATCAAATGGGTGTATGAAAACGATTCATCTTGTTTAAATCCAATTCATTTTAATTCTATAACGCAATTCCCATAGACTTTGAGTTATATGGCTTCAAATCAAAGCTATGTATGGAAGGGCTCAATGCATAGCAGCTGTAGAAAGAGACACAACTCATCCTATATTAGCTCGAATCTATTCAAATTGTGAATAACTCAAAGCATAGCTCTTCTAATAATTCAGAATTCAATTAGAAATTAATTACTTATGAGTTGTGAATATCATTGAAAGCAAAAACAAAAGTCAACCGAAAAAATATGCAAATCTTTTGTAGAAAAAAGCGATTAAAAGTGAGTGGAAAATATCGCAAATGATTTCTGATTACAACAGGAGTTGTGTTAACGATATTTTTCACTTAATCCAAAAGTATTAATGAAATTTTCAACGACTTTAGCCGCGAATCACTCATTAGATTCTCACTGTTTTGCGGAAATAATTTACTGATAATTATCTGACAATAAGTCTAATGAATATTATATTGAAAATTGAATTATTTGACTGAATATAATGGAAGTGCATACCTGTGTGAATATAAGTATGTTTTTTCATATCTGACTTTTGATGGAAACGCTTCCCACAGTACTGGCACGGGTAGGGCCGGGTATCTGAATGTATCAGTAGATGCGTCGATAGAGTAGAGGAACGTTTGAATTGTTTACCGCATTGTTTGCATTCGAAAGTTTTCTCTGCCGTATGGACTGTCCGGTGCTGTGAAAGGCTGACCTCATGTCCGAACGTCTTATTGCACATTTCACAGGCAAACGGTCTCTTCCCAGAGTGAGAGCGTCGGGCGTGAACTTCCAAACCATGCGGTGTACTAAACATTTTGTCACATTTTATGCATGAAAATACCAGTCCTTCTCCAAATTGCTGGCCAGAAGTGTTGGCTCCAAAATAGCTAGACTTGAAATGGTGGTGTGCGCTCAGAGTTGATCCATCACGGAATCCATTGTTACCAAATGTAGTGGCGTTTAAGAAAGTAGGCATTGAAGCCGTTCCTTCATTCGGTGACAGAGCAGACAATTTGCTTCCTGTGAGGAATGGATTTCCACTAAAGCCATATAAGGGTAGACCAAAGTAATGAGGAATGTCCTGTAATTTATAATAAGAAAATCGTTATCTATAAAGTGATCCATAAATTTACATAATTTACTGCTATCTTTGGCTCAGCACTTGATTCTGACAACTATAACAAATTAAAATCTTTTCTATTCCTCAATCAATTTTGTGAGCACCAAAATAGAATTACTAATAATGACCACGTTGCATTTATTATATAAAAAAAACAATAACCTGAATAAGTTTGAATTATATATAATGGCATCGACTGTCAAATCAATTATAATTTAATTTTAATTAAAGAGAAGAGAATTGAAATTCTCGGATAAAAACGAGAAAATTTTGATTTAATAAAAAAAAGACTAATTGAATGCTGCGATTAATGATATCATTTTAATGAAGAATTCAATGCAATTCTGACAATGAATTGTTTGGATATGAATAGGAATAGGAATATGTACTACAGAAGTGGTTAAATAGTTATGTCAAACGAAAGGTATTCCTAATATATCCATTACCTGAAACGGTCGGAACAGTTTGTCTCCCATTGGAATTGATGGCAGATTCTGTTGTGATTCACAATTTTGATTGTGAGCCACTGTGGGTGAACTCCCTTTTCCTCCCGGATTATTATTGTGATTATCATTAGTTTTGGTTTTATTATTCGTATTGTTATTATTGGAATAACTGTCGGCTAATAATTGGCTAATACTGTGATCTGTCACTGATATCGGTTTCGATGGCAAAGGAGTTCCCGATTTGGCCGAAGATAATAACGATAATGGTTTTGGTGATTGCGATGAAGAAGTTGTCTCAGAGCTAATGCTATGTCTCTTTCGTTTACTATTATGGTTATTATTACTACAGTTAATGCTGTTATTAATATCATCTGCTTTACTATTATTATCCACTTTTTTGCTGTTATACTCTTTGCTATCATTACTGTTGTTGTCATCTATTAAATCAATTTCTGGTGAATTTGATCGTTCGGATGAAGAATAGTAATCATTAATATGTGGAGAGTTGTCATTTGATTTTCTGTTAGACTCATTGCGATGACTCTCTTCTTCAAAGCGTTTGACCACTAAATCAAAATCAAAAAATCAAATTCAATTTAAAAACGACAGTCAATAAAAAGCTAGGAATCGCCGCTAAAAGTAAAATGGTCCAATAAACGTTGAGTCAAAGAAAAGTTTGCAATGAAAAAATCGATTTGCAATTAAACCTTTGCATATAAAACTCAAAATCAATATTTGTTCTGAAAAATGATTTGAATTTAAAATTTATTTTTTGATTCAAATGCAAAAACTGAATATTTATTCTAATATTGGTTTTATTCATATTATTATCGTTATTATAAAGATTTTTCATTTTATTTTGAATTCAATTTTTATATAAGAGTTCTTAAGAATTTTAAAGAAGAATATTCTGTCGAAAATGTTAATCTCATGATAATAATGAATATTTAATAGCTTGGAAATGATCTCAAATAACAAGTTATATCTAAATATGACTTTTAAATTGAGATTTAAATCTTGCAAAAATATATATCATCTTGACATTTCATATCGGGAATATTATTATTGAACTTGTTTTCTACAAAAACTATTAGTGTTTGCGATCATCGCTTGAGTTGTTTGAAAACAATGAAAACATTAGGAATGTTATCAAAAGAGAGTTGAAAACCATATGAAATAATTCAATATTAAATCCAAAGATAATAAAAACAATGAATATAATTATTGCTTTGGAAAAACTATTATAATTTGTCTGTTAATAACTATAGTATGGGTTAAGTCCAGGGATGTCCATTTATTTTCAACTCTGGGAGTGTTTCATAGAGAGTTCAATTCAATTTTCAGAATCATTTCTCACTCAAAAATTTATTACCGTATTACCCCGCTAACAAACCCATGCCTGTATAAACGAGGGAGATCATTTCTGAAAAAATACACTTATGGTGTGCTACCGGCATGTG
>JAQFXL010000380.1:0-22368 GCA_034693445.1 Edwardzetes edwardsi
TCACCTATCACTATCACCTATCACTATCACCTATCACTATCACCTATCACTATTTATAAAATTCATTGACTATATGAATTTCAAAAAAGCTTAAAAAATTACTGCAATACACATAATAAATTGTATTGTATTGTCAATGCGTCATCTCAACAAATGTTCTAGTAAATTTGAAAGAGTTTGAATGAGAAAAATTCTTCAACAGAATCATTAATTGATTGGAAAACATTATTTCGAGTTATTGTTAATAATTGGTAAACATTGGGAAATACTAGACTTTCCATTAACTTAGTGTTGATTCTAATGTAATTTTGTTGAACTTTGCGTTGTGTTTAGTTTCAATATCTACTTATATCAACTATCTATTTTCATTTATTACACAATTATTACAAATGTATTTTCAAATTAATCATAAATAGTGTTTACTTTTGATTTCACAATATTTTCTTTTCGATTGTTGTTTGACATAACAAATGTCTTTATGAAGAAAAGGGTTTTTAGGACTTACATTGTCGGACATCCGAACGCAACTCTCATAAACCGAATCGGGAACACAAAAGCGTATCCGAACTGAAAAATTTTGAAAAATTTTCTTAAACTAAATGTCTTTATTTTTGATAATATAATATCAGATAAGAAGACACCCACTTATGTCTCAGTCTATCGATTACCGCAATCCTATCAATCGAAACATAAATCTCAGTATTCTTTCAATTATCAGATTCTAAAATGTTTTTCTCTATTCTAAGATCATATTTTCTTCATATTTGTTAGAGCTGATACTTGCACAATTATGCTCAATAATGGCCAGTAATTTCATTCTCTAAAAGTATGAATATTAGGTCAAAATATAACAGCACATAATTGTATATATTATATGATAAAATGGTACTAGGACACATAAAAACAACAATTTGAAGCAAATCGCTCATTGATAATATTGAATTTATAGTATTCCAAACAACCATACACCTCCTAAGACTGCTGTAAAGCGGGATTAGCATAGAGGGATTAAATTACGGCTGCAAAGAGAGAGAGAGAGAGAGAGAGAGAGAGAGAGAGAGAGAGAGAGAGAGAGAGAGAGAGAAAAGTCATGTGACAGGTCTTTTGGAGATAGTTTTGAATTAATTTCATTAACAAATATATTAATAAATAAATGTTTAGATTTTTTAGATTGCGTTTCACTGCGATTTGTCATTAAAGTAGACTCAATGTTGTCATCCACCGAAGGGAAGGCACACACCGAAGGGAAGGGTTGTGTGCGTTAGTGAACAGAAGAATAATTCTCTGATTAATTACTCAAACGTTTTGTAAATTGAAGAAAAGAAAGTAATGAAACGCTGCGCCCAAACCCCAGCAATAAATTATCTTTGAATTAATTCATTTGAAAACATGAAACGCAAACAAATAGTGACTTTGTTTTTAACCTTCAAAGTAACTGATGGCTAACTAAAAGACAAATCATATTCACTGATACAACAGTTTTTTATTTAAGCATATTTTTAACGCAATTTAAGTGAACATGTTTCAAATTGTTGGCAAAAATCGAGTCAACAAGAAAGTTTAGTCTTCTTGGTTATATCTTGATTATATCTATGAATGAATTTAAACAGATATGGTTTATATATTCAATTGATCATAACTTTTGATGAATAAAATGAGAGATTTTCAAAATAGTTTTAAACAAGATCAACATTATTAGTTTCCAAAATTATCGCGAGGAATCGAGTAGTCAACCAAGTCGAAAAGCAAAGAACCTGTTCATTTTTCATTATTCTATTAAATAAATTCGTAATCAATTTTATTCCTTTTTTTATTTCAAGATTTCAATAAATCTCAAAAATACCCATTCGTTTTCGAGAAATTTAAAAAATAGCCAGGATACAACCTTTGCACAAAAACTGGTAAACAGTTTGTTGTAAACAATTATAAGATTGCAATAATAATGAGAAACAGTTTCGGACTATTTTCTACTAATCATTAAGACGTTTGCCTTGAAATCATTCGAAAGATTGTCTCACAATATATCTCACACCTCATTGAAGTGCACCAAACAATTAGAATTTTAAATATTTTAAAATATTTGGCTTCTAATATATATAAGATCGAGCAAGTATAACTATCAACCTACCGTCAGTCTTAAAACTATGTAGGCGTTGTGATCTCTACTTTGACCCTGCACAAACATTAATATTTTTAAAGTATTCAAAAGAGAATATAAGAGTAAATTAAAATCTTTGGGGAAAATGTAGGGATCATTTAGTTTTCAGCCACAACTTTTCAGTCCAAAAAATTTTGAAAATACCCTGACTTTGAGTCGTTCGAAAGACAAAATGGCCGATAAAATTGGGTTTCAACCGAATTTAAGACAATTTGAACGAAATTTAGCCCAAATAACCTGACTTAATTTAAGGCGAGCATAATAGCCTCTTTTTCATCGTGAGTTCTTGAGCTTGTGGATCACTGGTGAAATTAGGGATGCGGACACTGATCGCCTCCTGAGAGGAAGGGATTTTTCATTATCGATCTCAAAGGGCCTATCTCCTATATTTTACTCAACCCTAGCTAAAATAGGCAAATTTTTGGTTAACTCGTTTAAAATTCAGTTTAATTAACATTAATTAACGTTAGATTCAGTTTTATCGGTTTAAAGTTGAATTTCGGTCGTATTTGGGGAAAATAGACAAAACATTGCTCACATATCCAGGTAATTTTAAGGCGCAATCTCAATATTTTTAATGACACGAAAACACGATTTGATCGCATAAACTAAATCATAATACCAAGATATAATCACGAATTTCGAGAAATTTATTCATAAAATTAATATTAATTTCAATTAGTTTTGAAACGAAAATATTTGAGAGATTTGAAAATTTGTTGATTTTCTACACTTTTTGATTGAATAAATGCTTTCAATAATATAATAGAAATGAAAATTAGTTTTTTGATTATTTATAAGATTTCTTCTTTAATTGAACGGAAATTTTTCGCAGCTTTACAAATGGTTTTCCATTTTAGCCTTGGTATAAAAGAAAACATTTTTTTGTAATTCAAATCCATTATAACAGTATCTCTCTCTCTCTCTCTCTCTCTCTCTCTCTCTCTCTCTCTCTCTCTCCTATCGTGACTTAATTAGTAGAAAACAAGTCACTATCAAAATGAATGAGTGAAAAATGATTATCAGTTGGAATTCACTTACGAGACATTAAATTTCTAGAATTGATTAAGTGATGAAAAAATTGTGAAATAAATATGCTAGAATATTTTCCAACTTACTTCTTGGAACAATTGTCAAAAAAACTACAGACAATTAATAAATTTTCGTATATTTACGACTGTATGAGTATAAATTGAATCAACCAGGAATGTGGTTATTCAGAGGCTTGAGAGTTACCGTTACGGTAGTACACTATCTTTCGGCTTAAACTCAATTTAACTAGCAAATTATTTTTGCTTAATCGTTTCAAATGCTTAAATTAACGTTAATATCGGTTTAAAATAGATTTATATAAATTAGCCTAAAATTTAAAGCAATTAGCATTCAAAGTAATGAACGGAAAATCGGTGGGGTTATGATCAGGAAGGTGGGGGCTACAACCTAGGTTTAAAAATTCCAAAATACCCTTTGAGCTACCTTTGCCAAGTAATGTTATGATTAAATCTGATCTGAATGTTATTGATCTTGGTGCACAATGACTTAAATAGCTTTTATTTGAAAACTTGAAGATAAGCTCAACAATAGATAAATCAATCGTTTATTAAATAAGTTTAAAATCTCAGATTCATTGAAAGAATATGACCATGTCTCATTAATATTATGCGTTCAAACATTTGGTTGAACAATTTACAACCTTCAATTTACTTTTACTAGATAATTTTGGACGGAATAATTGAATTATAGTTAATAAGTTGAATTGAAATTATATAAATACCCGTTTGAGACAATGATATCCTCAACTCAGACGAGAATAAGGCGATGAAAATCGCGACTTTAATTGTCAGCAATAAATGTCGTAAAGAATACATTTTTCACAAATGTTGTGAAGAATTGAATCGATCGATGAAATTATGTAAAATCACTAAAAATAAATGGAAAGTATTGACAAAATTTAATCATATATTGTATCAAATGTTTGAAGCAATTGTTGCTTTCAGACAATTAAAGTGGTTTTAAGTCATATAAGTTATTGAATCAAATAAATAGACGACAAATACGACAAAACTCAATAACTTTTCTCTCAATAAAAGTGATGTTCAAAACAGGAGTTACATCAAAATAATAATAAGGGACAGCAAAAAGTTTTTAGCGAACCATAACAAGGATTTCCTGGAGGGCGGAGAGAGTGAAGTCGATGCGAGAGAAGACCGCGTCGGATCACCACAAGTGACAGTGAGAGCAACTACTAGCCTATCACTACTTGCAATACATGTTAGTAGAACAGTGATCATCACAATTGAGAGCCACTATATTAAAGGCAATCAACACTATAAACACTTATAGAGTAGTGGACGGACTACCAAAAACACATTTATGTACTTATATTCAAAGATAAGTTATTGTATTTGAAAACAATTTTCGAAATTCAAGACATAAGACAAGTAGTAATAAAGGCAATGAGAAAATGAAAACTTATTTCTCTTATCAAACAATTTGAAATGACTTTACTTTTTTTTAATCATTTCAATGAACATAATTCTAATGAAAAATTCTTACTTTTATTGAAACTTTTTCTCATTAAAGAGGTTTAACGTCAAAACAATTTCTCGCAACCGATTCAAGGATACGAATAAAAAAATAAATACTTTTACACAAAACTAAAACATTAAACAACTCGTCAGCAGACGAACAGCAGAGGAATGGGATTAATATTATTATTCAGATAATTATTTGCTCACAAATTAATCTCTTAATAGGTTTAGCCTTTAGTTAACACAACAGTTGAGGTATTCAATGCTTTTTGACGTTTAGTCAACGCTTTCCAAAAAAACAATGTAATCAACGAATTAAATGATTATTAAACGGAGAGTTAGTTTCTGGAAGAGCTCTCTGGCGCTCCTCTTATAATATCAAATCTCTTGCTTTACACGCATTTCATTATGAAATCAAATATTCGGACATAAAATGTAGGCCAACATTAAACTCAATCAAAAGTTAGTCGATTTGAGTCTCAAATGATTAGTTTGGGATAAATTAATCGCAATCTATTGACAACTGCAAAGGCTTCCGCTCCCAAACCAACAAAAATTGGGTTTCTCTCAATTTTAGAAAATTTGAATTTCAAAATTATTTCCAAAAAACTATTAATTCAAATCAAATGGAATGTTTGAATGTTCAAATTGACACGGATTGTAGAAAAGGTCAATTGGATATACAATATATGTATAATTGAGTGCATGTAAACAGTAAATCCGAGACCAATAAAATTCAAATTTATTTTCAATTCTCTTAATACAAAAGGATTAAAATATAACTTTTTTCTCTCCGTATCTGGAATTTCAAGTTTTCGTTATTCAGTGCTATTCAGTGCTGTTCAGTGGTAACACATTTGCGATAAATTGCAAATACTTTTAGTTTTATTAATTCAAGGTTTAAACCGTTTACTAAAAAACAAACGTTTGCGTCAAATAAAGGTAATTATGAGAAATGAATAATAATAAGCGAATTAACAGATAATTAAAGGTCTAAACAGTTGTATTGAATTCAACTCCAATTTCTCTTCAATTAAATATCAATCGAAAAACAAAAATGAATTTGTTTAGAGTTTGTAGAAATTGTCCAACAATTGTCCTTCAATTGTCCTGTCTCACTTTCAATCAGTCAAAGTACAATATTATGAATAAAAACAAAATGAATAACTTTAATGCGATTGATTGCGTCGGAAACTGACCTAACGATGCTTCACAACTACCACTTCATTATTAAACAGATCTTGCTATTATTGATCCTGCTCATAATCCACTAACTATTCAATTGATACGACTATAGTGTTGACAACTTTTGGGTAAAATTAATAAAATTATGTCTGAATATAAATAACATTTAAAATTTCAAATAAAATTATTAATTAAATTATAATTCGATAATAATATTAATAATTATTAAACTCTAAAATTTTTAAACAATAACTCCATTTGTTTCTAACAAATATCAATCATTTGATAATTAATTAATTAATAAATAAATTAATGGATAACCTATCAAATGATTGGCATTACATTATATAATCAAAATAAATAAATTCAATGAAAATAATGTCCCACTTAGTGACAGACCCATTGACAGACCCATTGACAGACCCACTGACAGACCCATTGGAATAAAAGACAAGTTTTCTTCATTAGTAGCGAAATACCAATGATTTTGAGTCACAAATTAAAAAAAAATATAAATTCAATTAAAATGAAATGCAATAAAAATCTGTGAAAAAATAGAAAATTAAAAGCATTTAAATGATTAACAAAATTAAGAGAATGTATAGAATTGATGACAATTTGGTGAAAATTTATCATTTCTTAAATTAATTAATCAATTGTCAAATAAATAGTCAAAACATTGTTAAGAAGAGTGTGTGGCTTCCAATTGACTCAATTGGATGAGCGCCTGATGACTGGCCTGATTGCGCGCCTCATCCAATGTTTGGCCGCTGCCGTGACTGACAATAGGTGTTTGATTCCAAACAGTAGTGATGGTCACAACTGATAAGTATTCCATAGACTGGCCATTGCTTTGTTTTCTTGGAAAATCGCTGAAGTGAACCTGCAATTGATGAGTTCCCACTGTTTGCGCCACACTTTTCAATTGCTCGCTTCGATTGGTCGTCAAATCTGGTTCACAACTATTGATGTCTTCATTTTGACATTTGTTGTGACAAATGGTGTGCTTTGATTCTAAAAATTCTTTGGCGATACTCGAAATCGATTGGATTTTCTTTGAAATGTTTTCGTTATTATTCGACTTCGAAGTCGTAATGCACTCGAAATCTAAATTAAAAATACTTTTTGTTAAATAAAAACTAATTTCTATATAAAATTGACTTCAATTGAAATAATCGCAACTCAATTGAGTACAGAATTGAGTACAGAATTGAGAAGAGAATCCCATTTTTGACAATTTTAACAATTAATTGCCAAATATTTAAGAAGAAGATCCGAAATAGTAGTGACACAACACAACCGATCAGAAGACTAACAGTACTAACTATACCTAAATTTGATCCGCTTTTGAGTCCAGTGTTAGTGGAGATGTCTGAAGGCATGAGTATAAGTCCGGGCACTAATTGTCGGCCCAATTTCGATAAATGAGTGCCACAATTCATGTCTACCAATGAGGCACTACTAACAGCGCTGTTGTCCTCAATAAACTTGACCTGTCTTATCTTCTTATGTTGAGATGACTGTCCCTCAGTTGAGTCTTGTTTAAGGATAGAGTGCGGCTGTGCTCGAGAAGAATAGCCCAAAAGTTGAAGCATTTGGTCGGCGGCGTTCTTTTTGGCCACTTTTTTGTTGGATCCCAAACCGATGGCAGAGACAGTTTGTGGAGCGTTAGGCCCTTTCGTCACATGTATTGTGCATTCAATTGTGAACTCTCTGTGCCGACGGTCGATAACTCGCTCGGAAACAAGTGTGAAGTGTGGAGCCTTCTCTTTGCGGGCCTGTTGTAACTGAATTAAACGGTTTATCGGATGGATAGGCGATCCATCACTCGTGTCGTTCACTTCAATGGCATTACTGGACTCCGTAGTCAAAGCTTGCATTTCGTTATCAATAGTATTGTTATTCTTATTGATATTGTTTTCAGGATTCGAATCGCAATTAATTTGACTATTAATGCAATCGTTGTCTTTAGTCCTGTCCTCCACTCCTATCCGCTTTTTGTTCTCTTTTATGTCTTTTATGACATTTTTACTAAAAATATTACTCTTTTTGTTCAAATTTTTCTTATGAGGTGTTTGTTGGGCAGACTTTTTAGCAGTAGTAGTGCTTTGCTCTGCACTATCTTTGTTGACATCACTTGTGTCGGAGGCAACCAAAGGCTCCAATTTGTTGAGTTCTTCGACCATATGAATGGAGGCATTCTTTTTAGAGATTTTCTTGCAATTGCCGTCACCTGTGGTCACAATATGACCGACAGTGCATTGGGTGACGAACTTTGGCATATGTGAGGGTCCGCTCTCATCCACCACTTCGAATATAACCGACAGGTTTCTCTTGAGTGCCATTTCATGGACTATACTGATGGGGGACTTAACACAACGCTCACCATTTAAGCTCTCAGTGACAGCATATTCAGTGCCCTCACATTTATCAGTTGTCGAACTGGTAGTCGACTCACTGCAAGTCAGTGCCAATTGTCTTAGTACTTTGAGAGCGTCTTCAGCAGCCGCATGTCTGGCCGCCTGAGCCGTTTGTCCCTTTCCGACAAACTGTCGATTACCAACAGTTAGAGAGGCAGAGAAGAGGCCGCGCGGCATATGATAGCGCTGGTAATGCATTCCGCGATAGTCATAAGCGTTAGTCGCAGTTCCTGTGCCACTAATCGGACCAAAAGAAAAACCGGGCGCCTGATGTCTGGGGGGTTCGTATACGTGATAAACAGCATTTTGACCCAATTTCATGGCTAACATATTCAGTTCGACAGTAGGAGTCATAAGCCAGGCATCTTTATTATGACGCGGCATACGAGGGGTCGGGTGTTTCAATTTAGTCTGTTGTAGAGCCAGTGCCGCCGCATTTCTTTGGGCTTTCTTTATTGAAGGCCCGCTTCCACCAAATTCTTCGCTTTCACCCAATTTTAGTACGACTTCGAAGAATGATAAATAAAATCAACGGATAATTGACTCAATAGTTGTCTTACCGGAGAATGTCTTGTTATGCGGAGGACCCAACTCTTCTATCAAATGATATTCATGTTTGATATCATTGAAGCGCGAAATTTCATTGATTCGACACATCGGAGACTTGTCCCCAATGTTGGCCCAAATATTGTCATTATTATTATTATTAGTGTTTGTATTGTTTGTATTGTTTGTATTGTTTGCCAAAACCGTTGACCTCAAAGATTGTGATCCATTCGTACGATCAGATGGAAGTGAATTCATCGATAACGACACCACTGATGAAGACTCAACACATTTGTGACTCACACCCGAGTCTAGCTGTTGTGGTGTAACGCATCGACACCATATCCCGGCCTTATTATTGAGTTGTCCACACGACTGTCCAGTCGTTGTCTGTGAGGTAGGAGGTCGGGATAGAATCGTTATATTCTGGTACCTGTTGTCAACATTTGGGGACGAATTGATTGGCGAGACGTTCAGCATATTGTCAGACAATCAATACATATATCAACGGCTTCTCTGATGTCATCGAAGTTAAGATAAATTGAATCAAAAACAAAATAATCGCTTAAATTGTAACAAAAATCAAACCTTTAAACAAATTAAACCGAAACCGAGACCCAAATGAAGAGCAAATTATGGACCAAACGATTGAAATAATAGATAATCAATCAATCAATCAATCAATTGGATGTCATATCTATTATAACAATTCAATGATTACTTCCTCAGAATTGAGACAATGTTTTGGTCAACAGTATTGGCAAACATTTAAAGACACAATCAATTGATTAGTCGTTCAGTCAATCAGTTGTTGTGTTGATGTTTGACATAAACTCCAATCGACACCACTTTCTCTCAACAATTTCCACATCTTTTTTATATACATTATAAACAAAATCTAATATTCATTAAAATTTTTATTCATCTAATTTCAGTATTTTCATTCACATGTCATCATATTAATAAATATCTGCTGGATAGAGCGATCTGTGAGTATTATAACTAGTGTGTTTTGTAATTTTTCAATTATCTTCATCAGTGCTTTCCTGGTTAGGGATCATATGTTTATTTAAAAAAAACTATTCCTCTTTAATACAACAGAATAAAACAGAATATTCTTTGTATTAACAATAGTTTAACAAATCTTTTGGTCCATTCAATCAAATTTTAGAAGAAACTTAAATTTCCTATTATAACATTTCCAACATGTTCATTGATAATTATGTGGATGTATGATCTTGCACACACTCATCTAACAGTATCATTATTCGTTATTCGTCTTATTCTTTAATTTAATTTTTAGCAAGCTGTTGACAAAATTTCGATTCTATTTTTCTGATATATTGTTTTATAGCATTAATTGTTGATCGATCGAGCTCATTTGCAATTACTTCTACAGGTTTGCAGTGTTTCACTTCACGTCTCACAACTTATTAGCTTTAGATTTCAGTCTAAGTAGATATTACAGTAGTAGTGGTGAAGTACATTCGAGTGCCACTATAATGAACATTCTATAGAATGAACTTATACTTTACTTTATAATCAACTTCTAAATTCCAAATCCACTTCAATAGACATTAATGTTAAAAGTAGTCCCTTATAGTCAACATTGGTTTCCTCTATAATGAGCGCTATGTTTAGACCACTTTAACAGAAAACTGTATTAAAACTACTCCCTTATTATCAACAATAAAATTCGGTGAAACTGTAAAACAAATTTTCAAATTATTTAAAATACGTTAATATAAATATATTTTTGAATTGTTCGGACAAAAAGGGATAAATTATCTGTAAATGAAAGACAAAAAAGAAGTTTAAAAGAAAAATAATGGAGTCCTCTAATAATGTCCTCTATAATGAATAGATTCTTTAAACTAATCTTGTTCATTATAGCGGCACTCCATGTAAAGTGGCAGAGCTCACATCTAAAACAATTTGGGGACAAAAGCGAGTGTCGAATATAATAAGAAATCGTAATACAAATCAAAGAATGAAAGCAACATTTTTGGTACTTATCTGACGTCTTAAGTGTGAGAACTACGGTAACCAATGAAATTATCTCATTTTACATTAGTGCAATTGCACCGAAATTGTACCAAGAATCCTTGAAAATGCATAATTGAACTGTAAAAATCTATTTATTTGAAAAAACCATCCTCATTGGGCATGTGCTATGAATATAGATATGTATGTATACTAGAGTAAAGACAGAAAAACTAATAATAATTTAAACTCTGTTTCATCTAAGGATCAGTTGTCAAAGAATTCAAAATTTTGTCGTTTGTTTTGTTTTAACGATATTTTCAGATAAAAGACAAAAACTTTTTCATCACAGCTATGAGTGAAGGCGATTATAACTACGATGACGAGGCTATTCAGGTAATTCCTAGTTTTAAATTTATAACTCAATCAATTTTCAATTCTTAACGACCAAATTAGCTAGAATAAGCATTGCCTGAAAATTGCCAAAATATTGCCCCAAATTTAATCTGTATTCCATTAGAAAATGCTAAGTGAAAAACTTTGATGATTGTTGTCCTGTTCTGTCCTGTGTTCACATATAGAGTATTGACTTTAGTTTAAGTATTAACTGAATGTAATGTTAGGCTCGCGAAAGTGGTATACCTATACCTATACACCCACTATTATTAAGTCGGACGTCACCGCGTGAAATGACTGGAGAAGATATATCATCAGAAGATCTGATGAGACTTTTCGAAGCCGCCCGTTGGGCGCCCTCTCATTACAACCTCCAACCGTGGCGTTTCGTTTATGCAAAACGTAATACAAGCGAATGGCAAAAGTTTATCGATTTATTGTGGCCTTTGAATAGAGAGTGGGCACAACACTCCGGTGCACTCATCGTTGTCTTATCCAACAAATATTTTCAGTATAAAGGAGTCAAAACTTTAATACCGACCTACAGCTACGACACCGGTGCCGCTTGGCTTCAATTGGCTTTAGAGGGAACAGCTCTTGGTTTCGTTGTTCATGGAATGGGAGGCTTTGACTACGATAAGGCATATGAAGTGGTCGGCGCCTCCAAGGAATCCCATAATATTGAGGCAATGATTGCAGTGGGAAAACGACCGCAAAAGGAGTTTAGAAAACTTGAGGAACGGATCTCACAGAGAAATGCAATCAACTCTTTTGTATTTGAGGCCACATTTGTCGACAACGACTCAGTTTAGACTCAATTCAATTGATTTCAATTCTAATATTTAATTTCTATCAAAATTTGATGTGATTTCCATTTTTTCCACTCAATTTGCAATGAATTTGCAATGAATTGACATAAAAATTAGTCAAAATTAATCAAAACTTGAAACCCGATATTTTTCAACCAATAAATAAAGTGTTAATTAAATTGAAATGAAATTTCATTCAATCACTACTTTTTGTGTCTATTTTCTGGTTTTTGTTCAAATCAATGATTGTATTAAATACAAACACCGGTGCAGACAAACCAGGAATGTGATCAACACATCTGTTTCAATGCCCACTAATCAGAGACTGACCCGAATTCTGGCGGCGCCCAACTTTTCGCCTAAATTCTCAATCAACTCGTTATTGCTGTTGAAAATTATCCCAAAATTATTTAACTGATGAAGCAATTAATTTGCATCATGGTTATTGCATTAGAAATGTAAAAATCACTGAAATTCAACTAATTTATTGGAAAAGAATTTGATTTAAGAAATTTGTTGCTTTCATTGAATAAATCTCAATATATTTGTTTCACAATTACTACGAATAATTTGATTTTTAAATATTAATTGAAAATATTATTAAGATTAAAAAGCATCTTGGTACTATATCTAGGAAACAAGCAACAAGTAACTTGAAAGTTTCAACTCAACGTTTTATTAAGACATGAGAATGATTAGATAAATAAGCAAGTTCACAACAATCTCTCTAATTCTTCTCTTTGAGGCTTAACAATAGTGTCTTGTTCGTCGTCTTCAGTGAGTGGGTTGTCGTCATCAGACCAGTGTTCGAGAATTTCTTTGTGTTCTTCCAATGCTCTCAATGAAGGGAAGACAGTGTCACAAACGGAACACCCGAAATGATTTTTCTTAAGCTGGTGTTTAGCTAAAAGTGTTGCGCAGGCAAACGCTCGGTCACACACATTGCACTGCATTGTCTCATCTGATGTGGACGAACCACTGCAGCCACTCTCGTTGTCATCTGCCTCCTCTTCGTCTTCTTCGTCGTCATCTTCGCGATCACTTTCATCATCACTGTTAGGGTTTGTTTGACTGCCTCCCTGTTCACAATTTGTTTTGTTGTCTGTTCCCAAATTCAATTTATGGCTAACCCTCCGCTTCAATGAATTATTTGAGTCGTCGGTCACTTTATGTACAAAATTTAAAAAATTAATGAAACAAGAATTGCAACATGCTCAGTTCAAAAAAATTGTACAAAATATTTATCAAAAAATAATCAAATGTATAAAATATGGTTTCTTTTATTTTATTTTTTATTGATTTTTGATAATTTTAAGCCAATTTCGGTATAATTTATACGAATTCGAGTAGAACTGAGTTTCTTCGGCTTTTCTCAAATAGTGGCAAAAATTCGAAATGCGTTATGAGAGAAAACAAACCTAGGGCATTCTGGTGGCTCAGCGTTTTACGGCCTCTATTTTTATCAAATTTGTTAGCAGTCATTCATCGCTAACCTGTGATAATAAACAAGTCTACCATATATTGCATGCATTTTAAGTTTAAAATCTAGCAAAATCTCAAAATTGGTCAACTTTTGATCAAATTTTTTAATTAGTTGAGCGTAAAATTATAAACAATTTGCAGAATAGTGGCATATTCTCTTCAAAGGGAGAATCATGGCCAATCAAGTAGATCTTGCACCACTAACCAGATCACAGCATATTTTATCAAATCTCGGAATCATGAGTTTTTAGAAAATCATCTTTCCTCGGTCAATCTCTCAACAACCTTACTCTTGAGCTAACAAGTGAATTCTCAAATAATCCTATAACTAGTTAGGTCAGACAAACTGGCAATCAATTGCAAAGACAAGAAAGAAAGACATGGCTGAATTTATTTATCTGATTGAATAAAGAATGAACCTGATTGATTGTGATCTATCGCATGAGTGAAACAATCACTATTGTGATCGCCGATAATACGTGAATCGGTGTCGACAATCATTGCCATTTGTATATTAGCGGGTACTTTGCTTAGGGGAACTATTTCAACCTGTATCAATCCATGTTGTAGTTGTCCTTGCTTCTCCAATTGCCTCATTAATTGCAATGAACTGTTGTTCAGTGCAAACATTTTGCCGTCTTTTTCCGAAACTTGCATTTTTGGCACTTTAATAGAGATGTGGTCAGCCGCTAATTTTTTGCTCAACTCATTGACAGGATTATCGTCGGTTTCGTCGCCAACAATCAACTGTCTGTGCATTTTCAAGAAATGTATAGAAGACGGGGCCAACCATTTATTCATTGGAATCGTAAAATTAATTAATTTCAATCTTTGAGTCAACCGATTGTCCTCATGTCCACCAATGATTCACCATGCATCAATTTTGCAGCTCATTTTCAAAATTTATGATCAAAATGTGAACTCAATTCAATCAAATGTTGTTTAAACTAAATTCAAATTCAATTGAATATCATTTGAGTTTCGAAACAGTGCTTACATTTAAAGAAATATTGTTTGCCTTTCGTTTTGTCTGAGCGGACAGTCTTCGCAATGCATGTGATCGCATGCGTTCACCACACTTACCGATCAATTTCAGAATCAATATTAAGGTTGTGCTGCGATCTCAGTCCTAAATCTTCTGTTGAAGTATCGAAAAATTTCTTCATATTTTTTGTAAATTAACAAGCTAATTCAAACTCAAAATAATTAATTTATTTACAATTTAACTTTTCTTCTAATATTTATAGAATAAATATTGAGGCGAATATGTTTCTGAAATTATAACAAGGATCAAACCCTAAACTCTATTATAACGAAAGAATTTCAATATGACATTCGACAAGTTTTTTAAAATTAAATCTCAAATCTAACTGGAAAGCCGTAGACTTGCAAAATGGACACTGAACTGTATTGAGCTGTACAATGACATTTATCATTAAAGAGACTGAAAACCGGGGACACTGGCACAGACTAACCTTATTTAATTTTAAAAAAAGTTCTCAATATTTTTTGTTTATTATTTATTTTTCAATATGAATAACATTAGAATTTATTTTTGGAGTCTATAAAGAATAGCAATCAAAAGAACAATTGATTCGACAGATAAACAGATATTAAAGCAGAGTAAGACATATTTAGATATAAGCAATAGACTGCATAGACTGCATAGACTGCACCTTATTTTATAATAATTTTCAATCAATTTTTTCTTCGACTTATTTGGTAAATATAGAGGATTATCCCCCGATCTTTTCCGTGACATCAATTAGACATTACCCTTAACATACATCCTTGAAATCTTTGAAAAGGTTCTATTCAACTGTAATATACTGTGAAAACCACGAAAAACCGGGCATAGGCTCCTGTACTATTTTGGATAATTACAAAACAATTAAATTTGATCAAGAGAAACTTATAAAACCGGACTTTCTCAACCGAACAACATTGCAATTTTCCAAAATTGGGTTTTCAATCAGATTAATTTTGTCCAAGTATTTGAATTTGTTTTCTTCACCTAGATTGTAACGAGTAATTAAACATATTTTTCAATATGTTAAGATTTATTGTGATCATCAACATCAGACAACATTTGAATGCCAAGTAATTCAGGATGATTTGTTTTCAAAATCGAATAATCTTTTACTAGGGTATCCTTGCGTCTTATTATCTTTGGGACAACTTTTTGGAAAATGGAACATGGTTTGGTTCAATGAAGTATTTTTTCGAAAATAAACTTTCTCATTTAGTTGAAAACAAAGTAAACTATAGTTCATTTTATAAGCAATGAAATATGAAGAAAACATAGAAAAAATCATCGAAATATTTCTAAATAGCATTCAGATTCTAAAACTACTATCCTTGCTCATTTTATTTGCCTTAAATATATTGAAATGTTAAAAAAAACTGTATGAAAACTTTACTGGATTATATTGGAATATAATAATATGAAAAATGTCGGTTTTATAAGTTTCTCCTAATTTGAACGACACTTAAAACTTATTGTTGAATAGATTTCACAAAAATTTAATATTTCACTTATTTATGACTATTATGGCTACAATGGGTTTGTTGCAAAACAGCAAACAAGAAGCTTTATTGTGTTTTCAAATTTTTCAAACTTAATGGTCTAAATTGATTCTAGACAGTTCTGATGAAGGTTGACCAATTCTAATGAAGGTCTATTCATGTGGTAAATCTTGACTACACTTCTGAAAAACTGTCATTTTTCGGCTAAATTTAGTTTAAAAGATAATTAATTCAATTCTTCTGAAAATTGTCGACTAAAGTAAAATCACTTTTCATTATTTTCAATGCCTTTATTTTATATTCAAGTATAACCTAGATTATATAGATCTACAAAACATTAACTATATCAAGTTATTCCGATCCACACCTTATGATATAGAAGTCAATGTCCTCATCAAAGATAATTACAAAAAAATACTAAAATTAAAAAGTTATCCTTCAATACCATTAAACACAAAATGCTAATCATTGAGATATTAAACTGATATGACTTTGATTCTTTTATTAATTACTGGGTTCAGCCTGATTATTAAGTTCTTAAACTTTCAATGTATACTAATTAAACTGTTTTGACCTGACTTTTGAAATTCATACAAAACTTTAAGACAGAATTATATCAATAGTTCGTTGAATTCTATATTATTGTTACCTTTTTGTTACCATTTTATTAGTTTTGATTCTTTTTTATTTCAATTATATTTGGAAATACGTAAAGAAAAACTGGAATAATATAAATATAATGAGAATTTAATTGTAATTATATTCATGAAATGATAAATAATTTATAAAATTTGGCGCAGAATTAGAGTTGATTTGAAGTTTAGGAAATTGTTGACATGTGTTGGTTGCGTCGGTTGGTTGCCCACCCGCTCGCCTGTCTACCAATTCCTGCCTTGTCACTTTTGTTCTCATTCTAATTGTATTTGAGTGAATAACAGTTACATTTGGCAAAATCACATCTAACATGTGCTGACCTATTATTAAGCTTTTAACTCATATTAAATATTCGGTGCCAGGTTCATTTATACGCGCAGCTAAGTGCACTTTCACCGACTAGAACTGCTTCTATGAGTTCTAAATGAGAAAAAACTTTGTTATGAAGTTACTGACTAAATGTTCTGTCATTCATTAAAATGACAATTTGTCGATGAAATTTGAAAGTTGAAACCTGAAAGTTGTCATTTGATTTGTCCAAAATATTTTACTTATTTTCAGTGCCTTTCATCGTTGAATTTCACTCTTTCATCAATGACTTCAATATCACATTCAAAGTAAATTATTTTTATTGCCTTTTCGACAATTCAATTGTATATTTTTTACCTTGTTAACTTTTATATTGAAAACATTTTATTTCGGGTAACTTTTAAATAAAACTTTAAACTTTATTTTTTGTCAAATTATAAAATTTTTGATATTTTCATGCAATCGATTCCGTAAAGTGTATATAATTCTCAGGAACCCGATTACTATTATTTGAGGGATGCGAGAAGGGAAAGAGATCCAGTGCTCTTTTAATTTTGAAAAATTTAATTTATCTTTGAAGTAGCTTGCTTTATTTATTTTAAATCGTGTCAGAAATTTAATTAATCGTAAAATTAATTGGATTTAACTTTTAAATAAATGTCAAATTTTCTCTATTTGCACCTGGTCACACTATGAGCTTAGGTTATCTCAGACTCGCGACCACTAATTAAGACTTTGAAATGAGTTTTTAGTTTTTAAACTTTTGAGATCAGATTCAATAAAAATATTAGTTATTTTGAATTAAGGACTTACAAGGGTGTAATGCGCTGACTACACATCCAAAGTAATCGTATTTTGCGGTACTTTGCGATTAAAGTTTAAATCTATGTTTAAAGTGTCGACAAAATTAATATATTTTCATATTTTGTTTGTTTTCAGTGAAATCCAATATTTTGTGTATTTTGTCGTTTATTTTAATTTCTTCGCAATTCATCGAAAAACTAAAAACTAAAGAAAATGATTTCATATCTTCCGCTCAAACAATACTACCTTTTGGGTCAAGACTGTCATCAAAGCACAGAATAACATCGAAAACTTTAGGCAATTTCCAGTTAAGAACTTATCCTAAGCCCGAGATTAAACCAATATCTGTGGCCATACATCGCACTATTCATCCGATCGAATATGTGGACACAGATGTGGACAGCGGTCATAACGAACTAAAGCGCACTCCACGAAAGCACACCGTATTTGAAATTGGAACTACCAAAACCGAGAGACCGCCCCTAGTATTCAATTTCAGAACCCTTTCACGTGACCTGAAGTTATCGCACACTTACATACCAGCCCTTATTCCTCCCGTTAGATCAACGAAGTCGGAAGACGGCCCTCATATTATCATCAAAGAAGTGAATATTCCTGTCATTCAAGAGGTCTACGAATACATTATTCCAAAACGATTTTATTTACGAGAAATAAAACCTGTGATTGAAATTCAAAATCAAATGATAGCCCAGAGCTCGACTCCGGTCGATATCAGAGAAATCAGCAAAACATTGAAAGAGGAACGAATGGAGTGTTTCGATCCCTTTGCAGTTTATGACAAACATTTATTTAACGGACAAACGCCTTATGACTATAAATACAATTCTTCGCGAAGTCTTATGTCTTACTATAATTCAGAGAATCTATTGTTCAATATTTTGCGCAAATATAACGATTAAACTAATCAACAAATTATTGTCACAAAAATTTTCTATTATTTTACTATTTTATTAGTCCATTCTATTACCCTAACAGTAGATGCATAGAGTGTACAAGATATACCTACAGATCATTTATTGGGTACGTAAAACAATGTCAAAACAGTGCCGTTATTTAGTGTTACCAGGTGTCCAAGTGATTATCAGGTGATTATCAAGTGATTATCAAGTAATCATCAAGTTGTGATCAGCGAGTTTTCAATAAATTGCATCCATTTTATGTTTAAGATCGAGAATAATTTCAAAATTTTCAAGGAGTTCAATGATGTAAATTTATGAACAACTTCCAATAGAGTGGTATATTTTGCCTTTCAATCAAGGAGAATCATGGCCAATCCAGTAGATATGGCAGCACTACTGTTATTCCTAAACATTTAATTCATTGTTTATTCCCCTCAACGAAACAACTTTACTAAAGAAACTCGAATATTATACCCAATTGAGTTAAGGTCGTATTTTTTGCTCAAAATTTCCGCCGAACTGCATTTAAACCAAATTTAGGACAGTTTAGCCAGAATAACCCAAGTTAAACTCGATTTGTCTCCAAAATGGCCATTTAGTTGCCATTCATGTACGACATCTTTTTATGAAAAGCAATCTCCTGACAAATCAAATGAAAAGTAGCTTGTACAAGTGTACATGTGTACAACTGTATCAACTTTTATTAAAGTTCCGAAAAAAATATATACAAATAATGATAATATGAATGACTAATAAAATGAAATGTTTGAAAGTCAATGCATTTAAGATGATTTTGCGTAGTCTTTGGTGCGCTCCTGACTTACCATTGAAGAACCGGAAGCATCAGATTTAGATTTTTTGCCACTACCAGAGAATGAAGATAGTGAGGGAGAGGGAGAGGGAGAGCCCAAATTTCTCCCATTGCTTTCGCCATTCAATATACTAACGCTTCCACCTAATGAACTGACACCAGCACTGACACCATTTCCACCATAAGCTGACTGAACAATTCCACGGCCAGTATTGAAGGTTCCGAAATCATTGAATTGTTGTTGTTGTTGGCGGGGCTCACCTCTGGCAACGATAGTTTGTATCTCTTCCTGCACAGGTCTAATTTCTTGAACAACACGTCTGTAAGGAGTAATGACTTCACGAACTTCTTGAATAATAGGTTTGGTCACTTCATGCAACAGATGATGTGGCTCATCCTCTGAGGCAGTTTGTTGAACCTCTGCAACTTGACCCGGTTGGTGGCTCTGCACAACATTTATATTACTGGAGGCGGATTTGAAATGTATGGTCAGTGGGAGAACATTGGCGTCCACTTCGATTACTTGATGTTCGACCGGATTGTGTGCAATCGGAACCGTTTGTATCTCAACCGTATGAGTCGACTGAATAGCAGCCGGAATGGGACCCGTGTTGGACAAGGGATTAAGAGCTCCGTTGTTAGCCACATTGATAACATTGCCAGCAATTCCATAACCACCGGCACCACCATGTGATGATCCGCCATAACCAGTGGCAGCCGATTCGCATATAGTTATAAGAAGTGATGCAAAACATAACTGAAAATAATTGTAATTATTAATTGAATTTTAGACTGAAGTAAACTGTAACTAACGGTAAGCATATTTGTTCGGATCAAATGTAAGACAAACTTAAACTCAAAACAAACTGATTCTGAAACTAAAACTGTGGATCGAAAAAAATTCAATTCAGTCCTCTTTATATGTTTGAAATCGTGATCAAAATGATGATATAAATCGACAATAAATTATTGTTTCTTCTCTTTACTAAAAATATTCGGTTCACAAATCAGAGTCAAATGGATTTCACTTTTTTATTATTTCACGAAAAGTGAATTTCGCTATAATTAGAACTGAATTACAATTTGAATGGATTTCCATAAATAACTAATGAGTTAGTAATGAGTTTTGAGAGAAAAATAGATTTTCTTATTTTTAAAATAGCATCGAATGAATAAATTTTCAATTAATTACAAACAAACAAATTCACTGCTCTTTCTTACAAAAGATTATTCTTTCAATATAGAGATAAAACCAGTTATATTGCACATTGATATGCTGGTTACTAGCAACTTTTCTCATAACGATTAAAGTCAAGCACATCCAAGATTTTAACCTCTGTTCATATGATAAACACAACTATTCAAGCAAAGAATATACAATAAGTAATAAGTTTTATTAATAGAATCGTTGCATCTATTAATATCGGAACCTGTCCATTTGTTAGAGTATCCCTTATATAACATTGTCTCAAACGATCTCTCATTTCTAATCCGCTGATTCAGAAATGAAAACATACCTGTGCTGAAAATATCAATCCAGTCAAATTACTGATTGAAATATTGTATCACATCCTAGACTAGCACTTAATCAATGTCTTATGAGGTACGTAACCAAATAATTGTCTTGATTTTGGATATTCAAGTACTCTGAAACTGCTGGTCATATCCATTGATATTCAAGTATTTATTCAAAACAATTGATAAAATTTGGAGCTTTCTATCAAATTTGATGAGATTTGAGTTATTTATTCCATGTTTTATATATTTTCAAAATCAAATCTATCACTCCGTTACCGATTAGATGACAATATAGTATATTTCAAAGAATGCGTTTAATTGCGAAGAATCAATGAATCAATGAATGACTGAATGATAAAATTCAACTTTAATACAATAAAATATATTAAAAATCAATTTATAAACATTTATAATAGAAATGAATTACTGAGAAAAACGCCATTCAATAGATTTGTAGTAAAAGTATTTAACAATATATCGTATGATATAATATATTAGAATTTGCTATTATAGATGTATTATAGATATTTTAAAGTCAAAGGAAATGGCTTGCTTCATTTCTTTAATTAATCCAATTAAAGATCAATATTTACCCAGGCTTCACGAATTTTATCAGTCAATTATGCATTGTGGTTCTAAATATTTGACCAAGCAAATATGCGTTTTCATAATATTCTATAAATATTGGCTGAAAGTTGAGTAAAATTTGGTCTTTACTTTTCGATATGGAAACCCCGGAATAACGGTCTAAATTTTGTCCTATAGTCAGAAATTTTTTTCGATTGACCAAGGCTATGAATCAAGCTATTACTCCCTTGCCAAAGATGATTTACTAATTGAACCAAGTTGATAAAATGCTTGATTTATCAAAGCTTACTGCGTATGAGATTGAATTATTTCAAAGTTGTCGGTTTAAAATCATTTTTATTCGTCAATTGATCCGATTTTTGGCCGCAAAAGTTTAGTCTCATTGTAAACAAGGTCTCAAATTTTTTCTGCCAAGATCAATTTTAGATATCTACGTATCTTCGAGCCCATCATAATCAAACATATAGATTAATTAGACCTTTTAACCAAGCTCCCTTTTTCATAAATTCAGCTTTGACAATTATGATGCAATTTGAGTAGACCTAGTTTGGACAGCCATATCTACAAGACACTTCGAATATTTTCATTAAATCAAGAGTTAGACCATGTGATGTATTCTAGTTCATCATCTAGTTCTGGTCTAATATCAAATTAAATTTCAGAATTAGTCAGTTACTTTTCCTTTGAAATATATGCTAGCCTATAATACATATCTATACATATCTATA
>JAQFXL010000381.1:0-22348 GCA_034693445.1 Edwardzetes edwardsi
TTCAACTAAAATAAGAAATTCATTGAATAACACTTTTTTTCAATCTTTAAGTTTTCATAACTTTTTATATTAATCTAAAAATAAAAACAATTTTTTCTGTCATTTTTTATGAAAATAAACCATTAATTAGTGATTTCGTAATTATTTTTCGCAAATTCTGTTCTTATTATGTCTTTACTCTTCTAATAACACATTTCTCACACATCTTAAAGACATTCTTTGGAGAAAAAATTCATTGCATTTATAATTAGAGTAAATGTCATAACAAACCAAATGCTGAGTAAAAGTAGTTTTCAATGTTATGTAAATGAGTTTCAAAAATAAAATTTCATAACATTTTCTTCGTTTGTTTTTTGAATAAAAGCCAACTCTTTGCTAGAGTTTTGTCTCAACCTTTCTATCAAAACATTGAAAAAAAAGACTATTCATTGGACTCAACAGCAGGAATGACAACTCAATTATGGAAATACATAAAATTAGTTTCAATCCTAAGACACAACTATGGATGGGTTAAGACAAGTGTCAAATATCATAGATTTGAAAAAACTTCAAATTTTCTGAAAAAATTCAATCATTTTTAATGCAAAATAATTTGTACCCAAAAAATTCAACTATAGATTAATTGCATGCATAGGCTGTCCGCTCCCATGGCTTTGAGAACAGCATCATTGAAAATAACCCGAAGATAAATACAAAACAAACTATTTTATACATAATTTAAATTAATTTTTGTTATCAACACAAAAATATGGAGTAAATTGTCATATATTTAGTCCTTGTCTTTGAAGGACGGGTTGTCCTTCACGGGACGGCCTGTGATTAATGATTAAATTATTGCAAATAATTACTAATAATTAGATTAATATTAAGTAAAAACATTTTGAAATTATTTTTATGAATTATTATAAAAAAATAATAAAAATTAGTCTTAAAGTCGATAATAATTATGGATTTTGTGTCAAACGAACCAAAATTTCGTCCAATTCTTCGTCCGATTCGATGATAACTTCTTCATCCGAACCGATAGTAATTTCTCTGCCATTGAATCCATTGATTGGTTTGTTTGATGACAAACTGATGATCTGTTGTTCCGTTTCTTCTATTGCGAGGTTTGGATTGTCAATGATTTCCAGTTCTCTGTCGTCTGACTTTACGGCGATATATTCGAGACCTTCTGCCGAACGCAAAGACCGCACACATCGGCTGTTCATCAGATATACCTCTTCGAGTAGTTTGCGGTTAATTATGGCAAACAGTTCTCTGAGGAAAACCGTCTTAACTCTAATATAGTTCTCTATTTTAGTCGAAAATTTTTTAAAATTGATATTTCGGTGAACTTTTGGCGCTTTTATTCTTAAATAAAGCCATAGAAGTGTTTCCAAAGACCTCAGGTCTGGTTTGGCCGACATCTTCGCTGAGACAAAGTTCTTCTTCTGGAGACAGAAGTCCCATATTCTGACGTCAACCGCATTATTCAATTCAATGTCAAACAAGTGATACAAAGCGTCTGACGGAAGACGTAATGCAAACATCACTTTCTGGAGATCTTTTGATTGCAAGAGTGGTTTCAATTGACGAACAATATCTCTATTATTACTGTCGAAGACATAAATAGCGTATTGAGTGGCGAAAGCCATCAGATCTACGCAACCAAAACGTGAAACCTCTTCTCCAAAGACTGCAAATCCGACAGAATTTGATTTAATAATCTTTTTGATGACATCATTGAAGTCTTCTTTGATTTCATCAATAAATATGATATCATTGGACGCCTTCTGAGTCAGAGATTCTATATTCACGTGAAGTATATCTTCGTCTTCTTTCAGATCAATCACTTCTTCGCTATCGTAAGACTGTTCGACAAACCTCTTCAACAGATAGTCGTCTCCTTCTGTCACTCCTTCGTCTTCTAATTGGTTCGGAATCCTATATTTGTCGTTGTCTTCAGTCCTCTTACTATTAATTGATTAAATCGAAAGACAATAAAAGATCGAAAGTTAGTGACAATTATCAATAAAAAGCAGTATTGAAGACCTGTTTGTCCCCCAATTCTTGTTCGGTCTGTCCTTTTCGACGAGTTTTCTGACCCGCCATTTGCTGATCTCATAGTCATTGATGACATAATCGCCAAACTCTTCGCCATTGATGTATGCGTTGACCAAATGGTATGAATTGTTTTGGCATTTGACAAGAGTTCCGACCACTCGTTGGCGTCGACTCCTTTCCCTGAACTCAATCACCGAATCGACAAACGATGTGATCAAATGCAAGTGGTCTTCGTGTTGCCAATCGTCAAGACGTAAGGGTCTAACTGTTCTTCGGTTTGAACTCATATCTAATGCAGTGATAATTGGTTTAAAACACGAGTTTTGGTCACAATTTGTTTATCACAAGAAATGTGTATTTAGTTTCAGATTTGGTTCAAAAACACATTGTTTTGATTTATTGCGCGTTTCTATTGGCTTAACACAAATGCGCGCAAAACACAAATATCTCACTATTTCTTCATTCATACGATTCTCAAGATTTCAATTGAAAAAAGTTTTATTTCAAATGTTTTGAAGATATTATAAAGTCTTATAAAATCTTATATTAAACCAAATGATAGAAACAATTTTTAAATACTTTTTCAGTTTAAAAGTCAACAAAAATATTCTCTCAAATGACTGAAATGAACGACAAATATATGAAAATAAGAAACACAATAATAATAATTTCACTGAAATTAGTGTTAAGGTTATTATAAATGAAATATTTGTTCGAAAGCTTTGATTCTATTTTTATAGGAATTCCTAAATATTTTTATTGTTATTAACGTCGAAAACGACTTCTTTGCTGTCATTAGTGTTGGGTTTACGAAGTCGTCCATCAAATGGATTGGTTTTCGGTAAACGAAACGGCACTTTAGGAATGGCCAGAACCTCGAACTCTCTCTTTATTGGCTGACTTAAAACGATTTGACGCAACGCTTTGCCGACAACTGTGCCCTCGTTTTCATGACCACAGTTAGCGTCGGAGATAACCATTTTTTCATAGTTTACTTCTCTTTTTACGTAATGCAAGTGATCGTAAAGTGACTTATATTGAGAGAGGTCTTCCTCACAGACAGACGACTCTTGACTGGTAATGGCCCGACCCGTCATTATCGGCTCCTCAATGGATTGCAAAGACTGCGCTCTCCTTCCGAGGAATTGGAGGATAGGATTACAAAATTCATATTTCGCCGAATTTCGGTCTTTTTCCACGACTTTCAGTATTGGATGGAATGTGAAGTAGGGGTCGATGTGCTTCTGAATGGGAGGTCGGGCCGCCTCTGCCCTCTGTTTGTGGACCATCATTGCAGTCAATCGTTTGCGTTCTGGCTGTGAAAGTCTCGAATACGACATGGGATCGATTGACCCCTTGTTGTTAAACCAATACTTATCGTCTTTAATCAAGTCTTCAGCGGTGGTCGACTCTGGCTTCTGGTATATACTATAGTTCTCAACTCTGGAGTCATACCAACTGTCCTCTTCCTCTTTGGACACAAATATCTTGGCTTTGATTTCGGGTTTTAAATCCTCTTCTTTCACGTCTTCTTCTTCTCAACGATTGAATAAATGATTAAATAAAATGATTGAATCAATTGTTCCAAACCTTTGATAGTTATCTTATCGTTGAAGTCAATGAGTGGCTCCTCTTTGACCTCAGATTTGGGCTCTCCTTTGATCGCAATATTCGGATCTTCTTTTAGAGTCTTTGACTGTTTAGCCGATCCTTTAATAATGGATTTGATTACTAAGTGGCGAACAAAAGACAACTTACCATTGAATGCCTGATCTGTGGACAGACTGAGAGCTTCTCTAAGATATGGTTTATTGTCGGTACAGATCAAGACATGAGTGGCGTACTCTTCATGTGTCACATAATGGCTGCTATTGAAGGGACAGATCCGCCAATTCTTCAGTTCAGTTGAATTGATAGTCGACTGACATATCATCAGATGTTTCTGAAATCCACTCATTTTGATGACATGATTGCGATTAAACGGACATCTCTTCAGTTCGAGTGAAGACAACTGTCTTTCAGTCAAATGAGTATAATTTGTGGCCATGTTTTGTGGCGAACTCTTCGATGACTTCTTTGAAATAATGATTAAAAACTTATGAAATCTGTTTTATTCAAGAATTTCAGCTAAAGAACAAAATTACAGTAAATATGCCTCTTTTGAACCCAACTTTTCGATCGATTTCGGGAACAGATCCGCAAATTATTTTCATTTCAAAGAAAACTTTTTTATGAAATTCATTTAATTTTTTATTAATAACTATTACTTTGAATTTATCATATATTTTGCATTTGATCTAGATTAATTGTTTTTAGTATAATTTAATTCAATTAAACTCTTTAACCCGTAATCCGGATTTGCTAATGGATTGCGTCTATTGTGTAATGACTTATGAGTCGATGGCTGGTCCCACGCCTTTGGGTCGCTTTCTCTGTAAGACTTCTCTGTATTACTAATAAGTTTTAAGTAATAGCCAACGGAGTGACAGAATCTTATTTATTTCAAAATTAATCTTTAAATGCCATGATCAAACAATTTAACATAGACTAAATAACTCAGATATTTCATAATTCATCTTTTAATTTTTGAGTTCTTCTAATTTTGACCCTAAAATTGAATGTATGAATATTTTTTTGATATTATTTCTCAATCTTGGTGACCCCTATTTTGAACATTTCAAGACATTTGGTTGTCGTTAAGCTTTAATTTGAAATTTAGTTTCAATGATTAGCTGAAAGGCTATAAAAGTTGAATAAAATATTGAGCTTTGATTTCTCAAAATTGCATTTTTTTTGAGTAAAAACAAAGCTTTCAATTAGAATTGGAATAACCAAGATGCTCTGTTGATTGGTTCTAAAATATCTAGCAAGTTCACACTAGAGTCTCATATTTTCAGTCACTATGAAGTTTATATCAAGATAAGCTACAGAATCATCGAATTCCTGGTTGAAATGTGTTTCTACCCCCTTGATTATCATGCATATAAAACAGTTGATTGTTGCATTTCATCAAATTTTAAAAATTAGGCTAGATAAGATACTGGATGAGCTAAAAATTATCAAGTATATTTTGAGTTTCAAATTTTGCAATTGTCTAGTTTCAACAATATTAAGATTAAAGACCAAGGTTAATTTCAATTTAAATATTGAGTAAAAACAAATAATTTTCAATTATATTCGGCATTAAATTAAGAAATGATTGCATTCCACACAAGAATTTGTAATTCAAGTGAAGAGTCGTTAACCCATTAATCTCTTTGTAAGCTATGATTAAAAGCAAAAACAGATTTAAATTCAGTCGAAATTATTTTAAATCCTTTGAATTATTTGCAAAAATCAAACAATCAGTGGATTTAAGGGATTTCACAGTCAATGAACTCAAAGTTCAGTCAATCGAATGGAGAGTAATTTTCCCGGATTAGAAATTTGAATCTGGAATCCAGGTATAAAAGAGTGGCTGAAAGTAATCGTCAATTCATTTTGAGGTTCACTTTCAGTCGTTTTTGAGACCAAATTTCAAAATTTCATTTCAAAAGTTTTGAATAAATTTTGTTTGAAAAATGATCAGAATATTGCTTGTGATAGCGCTGGTCGGCTCAGCTCTGGCCAACAATGAGCAGGTCCAATTTTCTGAGAATGAACAAGCCCAATTTGCTGAACAGCTATCCGGTGCTCAAGAGATGGATGTCGAACAACGAAATAATCATCAGAAACCTCAACGTAAGTTAATTTTGAGTAAGCTTGATTAGAAATTCACTAGATTAATTTATTTCATTTATAGAGACCTTTTTGATTCTGAAGCCGGCAAAGGAAACCCATAAACCCATCCATTGCGGACCGAATGAGGTTTGAATCAAAATTCCCTTTAATTTTTATGATTTATTATAATAAATTTTATAATTGATTTTTGTATTAATTTGCAGGTTATGACCGATTGTGTTACTCCTTGTCAGGCGAGCTGTGAGTTTCCCAATCAGTTGCCCTGTCCCGGATTCAGTGCCCGATCTAATTTACCCCAACAACAGCACCAGAGTCTAATTATAATAAGACCAGCAAAAGAGGAGCCACACCACCCTCACAAACCTCACTGTTCACCTGGTTGTATCTGTGCTCATGGATATGTAAGAAGCGAGTTTGGAGTGTGTATTCCCAAAAGCCAGTGCTCTCGTGAGTCATAACAACTATCATTTGATTGATTGCTTACTAATAATGGATTGAATTATTTGATAGCTTTATGTAAACCTCACTCACACTTTGAGAAATGCGGTCCCAGATGTCAGCCCACTTGCGAATTACCTCAACCGAGAAGTCTGACCGTTTGTGACCAGCATAAAGGTGTCTGTGTGAGCGGCTGTTTTTGCGATGCCGGTTATGTTAAGGACCTGAAGACCGGACACTGCGTTAAACCTAATTATTGCTCACAAGTTTGTCCCGATAATGAGCACTACAGCGATTATGGCGTTCCCTGCGCTCCCACCTGCCAGAACCCAGTCGTCGATACCTACAAGTGCAACAATTACTCGCAAGCAATGCCTGGCTGTTATTGCAATCAGGGATTCCTTCGCGACTGGAATACAAAGCAATGCGTTCGGGAGTATGACTGTCCCTCCAAGAGTTGCGGCTATAATGAGGAACATTACAAATGCAAGCCCTGCATTCCTACCTGTATGGAGCCAAACAAGAAGTGTCCTCCAACTTATGCTCCAACTTATGCTTCAACTTATGCTCCAACTTATGCTCCAACTTATGCTCCAACTTATGCTCCAACTTCTTGCTATCCTGGCTGCGACTGCAAGAAGGGCTTAGTTCGCGACACAAAGAGTGGTAAATGTGTGAAACTATGTGAATGCCCACAATTCGAGGCGTATCACAAATAATAACTTATTTTTCATCTAAACATTGGATTCATTTAATTATTATTTTTATTGATTATAACTATTATTGAAACTAATCATCAATTAGTCGATTGATTAAAATTAATGTCATTTAAAGAAAATTATATTTATCTTCAAATAAAGTGCTTTTTCTTCAATAAAATTGGTCTCAAAATCATAGAAAAGCTTTAAGTCATTACTTCTTATAAAAGATTTCAAAAGAAAAATAAATTATATAATTTTGTTTACTTTTAAACTCTCTCTCTCTCTCTCTCTCTCTCTCTCTCTCTCTCTCTCTCTCTCTCTCTCTCTCTCTCTCTCTCTCTCAAACTTTACTAAATTCATGGCTTTCCTTATGGGTTAGTGTCCTCACAATAAATACAAGCCATTTGTGTTGATCTGTATTTGGTGGGGATCGCCATAAATCCATATTGAGTTCGGTCTTCATTATTGTTACGTTCCATTAGAAATCATATCAATGTCTTAGAAAGTGATTTACTTTATTTTTGTTCAATTTCTTCCACTCTTTCTTCGAGTTGTGTGATGTGAGTGCAAAAGCAATGCCAATGATGAAAATGGGAGCGCTCTGGCGTTTCCACTCATTTCACTCTCATGTTGTGCTCGGCCTAGAATCTGTTCCAATCGACAAGTTTTTCTTATTTATCCTTACTTTTTGGTGTTGGTATCGCATCGACAGCTCCGGTTGTTATGCCATTTGGGTCTCACTCTTCTGTAGACCTGATTCTCATTCAGTTATTCATTGATTTTCGCTTATATTCTGAATATAACATAAATGAGAGGAAAAAACTTCAATAATAAAGAGTATATGAATTCCAGTGGAAATGAGTCCATTATTGCACTGGTATTACATAATATGCAAAGACAACCATACAATTGATTGTCTGATTGCGACCACATTTTAACATTCATTAATTGAAATATAATTATTAACTATTCTGTGCTTTAGTTTTATTCTAGGATTTAATGGATTATATGTTCGGAATATTAATTGAATTTCAAATCTAATGAATTAAATAATAATTTCATAGAAGAGATATTGAGAATAGGTCTTAAGATAGGAGCAGGTTCATTCCGGTTCTAATATAGTTATTTGCTGATAACAAGTTAAGTTTTAAAATCAATAAATATTTCAAAACAAAGTTATTTTTAACTTAAAATCCCAAATATTTTCTCATTATTTTGATATTTAGGCAAAAATATTGTCTTATTTTTGAGACTTAATACCACTTAATATGTTTGCAAATCAGTGAAGATATTCTAGTTTTAGGCTCAGAATAAACAGGAAAATAGTGAATAAAATCAGCAAATCTTAAAAACATTTTCAATTGGATTTCAGATAAATATCTTCTTTCCTTCAAAGTTCTTAAGAAAAACATCTCTTATGTCTCAAGACTTTTATTAAGACTTAAAGAAACAAACGATTTGTTGCAAATCGTTTCTTCCAAGATATAAATCCCTTCCCTTTTTATTTTTCAAAGCAAAGGATAGACTCAGTTTCACAACTCTTAACAATTTTCATGGAAATTATATTTGAGTTTTCAAAACAAAAATCTATAAATTTATTACATTTAAAGTCAGAGCAATAGAAATGATATATAAAACAAAAGGATTTATTGATTTTTGGCTCCGGTTTTCTGCAGACTTTGGGTTTTGCTCAGAATAATTGCGAACATTCTTTTGGCACAGAATATAATTTTTGACTTTTATAGCAATTAATTTATTGCAATCACTTATAAATGGCTGTAAAATACAAATGTTTAGTATTTAAAAAAGTCTAATAAAATGTTAATAATTCAGGAGTTTGTGTAGACTTTAGACGAAAATCCGCTGAAATACAGGAATTATTTGACAGAAAAATAGCGGAAACTTACAAATAATTACTATAGAATTGCAAAACTTTTTTGTGATGTAAAATAAATTTGAAATAATAATAACTTTTAAGAAGTTATTTTCATTGCAATTCTTATATCAGAATAGATTTGTTGATGTGTTTAATGTAATGATTAGTTGAACACAAAGTTTTCAAACAGCACTGGTATGATAAGGAGATTAAGATTACCAGGGAATCGGAAAATAGATGAGAGTGGACAAATTTTTCATTTATGAAAACCTTTGTGGCAAAAATTTTTATTTATATCCTTGCGGAATATTAGATCTGGATAATCTAAGCTAGATGCTTTAGTGATTAACCTAGTCACTGATTTATGAGTCGGGATAAATTTATTAAATTGTTTAACATCTGATTTGAAGCTTTTTATTCCCTTGAATATAGAATTATAGAAATTCAAAGACAATTAAGAATTTAGAACTGAATGAAATCCAGGTACTAATGAATTCCAAGATATTTTGTTTGTTTTTGAATTTTCTGAAAATTTAAACAGAAATAAACTGAAAGTTTACCAAGATAACATGAAAAAAAATCTCGATATTTCTAATCAAAAGTTTTTAAAGGTTTGAGTGAATTGGAAATTATAAGGATTTGCATCAAAAATCAATTTGTTATGGCATTAAAAATGAGACTAAAATGGAAAATGAAAGATAAGTTATCCCAAAATGAATTTCAATCAAACATTTCTGAAAAATCTTTTTTGACTTTGAATTAGAGAAGAGATATAAAGAAAAGAGAAAAAAATGTTTTGTTTGATTACTTTTATGTCTTTTTGTGTTTGCGTTGAGTTTACGAATAATAGTCTTGCAAATAATGAATACATTCTCTGATAAAGAGATTCTTTTTTTGAAAAATAAATCTGAATTCACGCTCGACTTCATACAAATTCTGTGATTTTCAAAGAATATTCTTTCATGAGATTCAAAATGGAGCAAAACTCTTATTCTAAAGTAAACTTGGCATAATTAATGAAGAGCTGAGAGGTTATACATTTCATGTGAAACTCTACAAAATAGAAAAATAAGAAGTTCAAATTCATCTTGGTTCAAAATAAGCCATTTTGCTGAATGTCTAAACAGTATTGTAAATCATTTTTACAATGTTACTTGAATCTTCGAGCAAGTTGTTTGATAATTGACTGAATTAATGATGACATCCAAGCTAAGTGTAAAATTACTTTTTATAAAATGTTCGAAAAAACATATTATTCTCTTTAAAGATAAAAACGGATTTCAAGACTTGAATTAGATTTTTGAGTTTGAGTTCAGTTCAGCGGAAAGTGTTTTAAAATATTGTATTTTCAACACAAAGAGTACCAGAATTTCAGATAAGTTTTTATCTCTAATAGAAATTTCAAGCGAAGACTTGATGATAGTCAGTGATGTGCAAGAGCCAACAAATATAACTTGAACTCTGCAGTTTAAGGTATAATTTCGTACACTTTAATATGTTTATTAGATTTATTCAAATTTCATAGATTGGATTAAGCTAGCAACAACAGTTGTATTAGCTTGAGGATTCATTACAGACGAGTAATCTTTCCTTGGAATCAATTATATCTTAAGTATTCAAATGTTGACAACAAATGAATTCTTGTTTTACTTTTCTCAATGAATTTAATTGATATCAACTCTACGGATCAGTTCCAGTGATTGAATGCAACAGACAGACACTCTTGGCGAAAGTGGAACCGCTCACCACTGAAATCCCAACATTGACCGAGGCCATTGAATTCAGTAAATAAACATCTTGATTGAAATGAACATGCAAATCTTAAACTTGATAACAATGAATTTGAAAACAATTCTAAGTTAACTGTCATTGACGTGAGTTTTGAAAAAATTTGAATTTCATTTCGTATTTGTTCTGAATTTCAAACTCTAAACATGTCTTACAGTTTAGTCAATAATCTTGTGTTTCGTCAACAGATTCGTGTATTTTCACAGAAATTACTTGACTTTCGTCCGAGAAATCTATTTCTTTCAAAACAATATTTGAGTCAAACTTTTTATCAAATACTGGGAGTCAATGAAAACTGCGATAAAAAGTCCATTCGTTTGGCGTATTTGAAACTCTGCAAACAATATCACCCGGATATGAATCTAGTTATAAATGATGAGAAACTGTCTGAAAGCAATAAAATCAAATTTCAAGAGATTAATAGAGCCTACAATTGTCTGATCAAAGACCAGGACAGACAGGTTTACAACCAATCTATAAGACAACGGATCAGACCTTCAACTGTTCACTTTTCCAGTCCTCGTTATAATAGACAGTCGTATAAGACATCAAACAATTTCAATGACTATTATTTTTACAACAATTTTAATAGAAAGCCATTTGAATCTGATTCAAGTCATCAAAGAATGGGATTCAGAGATAACCAGGGTTTTAATAATAAGATCTCAATATTTATCATCTTTTGGTTGTTCACATTGATATTGGGATCAGTTTTGCCATCAATTATGGATTCCATTGATATGAATCGGATGAAGAATGAGATGAAATACAAACAAATTAAAGACAAGACAACAAATTCTACAAAAGATGAAAATATCGAAGAATTTAAGAAAAGATTTCAATAATTTATAACAAATTATCAAAACTTTTATAAAACAATTTTTATTTATTGAAATAAAACTTTATTTTAAGCCAAAAAGTTTGTAATATTCTAGCTTTGATTTGATCTAGGTAATCAGTTTTACAACAATAAATATATATAGTCTTCTCAAACTATCCTTGGATATCTCTCATAGAGCTGAAACAGGCTATTATTCTACATTATCTATGTACAGGATGCATGGGTAAATTTTAATCAATAAACTATCTAGATTGCAGAACACGAGAAATGCTGAGCTCATCAACGATGTGAGATGTAATTGAAGCGATTAACCCCCTATTGCTCCCACCTATAGTCCTATTAAGGGTACTCTCAAAATGGATATCCGAGAAATAAAAATTAAGAACCAAGAAGTGAAATATTGTTTATTTGTTTGGAGAACAATAAGTCAATGGTCTGACCACTTGACCATATAATGAGTGAATGATTCTGTGCGCTGACTTCTGCACTGGCTATCAGTGCATAGCACTGTGCAAAGAGAAGTCTCTTTTGATCTTCTTTTATGATCAATACATATAACAAAAAGGGAATCATTTGATGTTCAGAATTGGCCGTCCATTCAATGACTCTTTTCCTCTGCAAAACACACAATCACTTAAACTCTGAGAGAAAGAGAAGAGTTATTATTGTATTGAAAGGCATTCAAAGGTAATGACAAGACATTAGCGCAATGCCAGACCACCAATAATGTGAATGATGTGAGTGCTGTGCTCTTCACTCAGCGCTGACCACATTTAGAAAAACAGTCATTTGCACCGACCATTCATTTATTGCTAATAATTGATAGTAAAGACAATAAAGTAAACAGTCTTTGAAACCGAATGCTTTCAATCTCTTTGTCGACCATAAATGAGATACAAATTGTGAAAAATTCCAAAAAATAGCAAGATTAAGATGACCTTTTCATTGATATCCATTCATTCGATGAATGATAAATGTTTTGTCTATTATTTATATTTAAGGCATGAATCAAGAGATTACATCTCAAAGAAAAAAAATTTCTAATTGAATATATGATAAGAATTATATCGCTGCCCAACGGAACGGAATATTCTGAGCTCATTGTTAGATCCAATCAAAACAGTTGTCTATCATATGCAGTGCTGTAAACATAGAAAGATTTTCCCCTAAAAACGCGAACAAAAAGATGAAAATCAATTTATTCATATGTTATACGAAAATCTATTATCGATAGGAAAAAGCATTTCTTATATTTGTTTAATAGAAAAAACAAATTTTTCGTTTATTCTGAGCTCATATCAGACGGCAGTCAATGAATGCCATCAAAGTAATTGAAAATCGAATGCCGTTTGTTCTCAACAATGATAGACAGGGAGGGGGAGAGGCATAGAAGTCCCCTAGGCATGGAAAATTCTGTGATTTTTGAGCGTTCGAATGATAAAGATACTTTTAGAAGTGTTCTTCTTATCTAACTTGAAATTGTTTAACTTGGAACATTTGGGTATTATTTCTTTTTTGAGAAGTGTTCTTCTTATCTCAAAAAAGAAATAATGTCCAAATGTTTCAAGTTAAATATGTTTAACAAGGTAAACTATTGAGAATTGCAAGTATTATTGATTGCTTGACCTTTTCTGACCAAAAATAAATATAAAGAAATTTTGTTGTAAACTATGGGAAATTCGAACGAATTTTCTGACAACTAAGAAGAACAAGGACAAAGAATAATTCTATCATTTTTTCCAGTCAAACAAAATAATATACTCGAGAAAGTGGTTATAATCAATGGTAAAGAAAAATAAAACACAATTCAAAACCATTAGTGGTGTTTTGTATTTGTGTTAATGCACTTATGCTCCACACGAGTGCCACAAATGTGTGGAGAGAGGGATGAAAGGAAAGACACGAAGAGAGAGAGAGAGAGAGAGAGAGAGAGAGAGAGAGAGAGAGAGAGAGAGAGAGAGAGAGAGAGAGAGATCCATACAAATTGGAAACATTTATCACTGATTTGACGGCAAAACATCAAACCATAGAAAACATTTGCTTTTTTCAGACTTTTCTGTTCAGACACTAAACACTTGCCATCAAAGAGAAAAAAATTGGAACAAAGATTTAAGATAATAGAGGAAAGGACTGACTCTGAGTCAGTGCTAACAACATAGCCATAGATGTATAAACAGATAGGGCTGGCAGACAGTGTGAAAGAGCACTGGCATAACATTAAAAAAAGGAGAGAAGTGGACAAAAAATCTTATTTCTATATCCATTAACACCAAAAATGGGTGAGTTTTGATGCGACTGATGAGAAAAGAGACAGAAACACATTTATACTTCTGATGGCAATTTGTGAACTACCACATCTCTCTCTCTCTCTCTCTCTCTCTCTCTCTCTCTCTCTCTCTCTCTCTCTCTCCCCTCTCTCCTTTCATCCCATCATAACTCACCCAAACAAATCTTGGGGTCTCTAAGAATTCCCATTATTCCGGTTCCGATAGTCACCCACTTATTTCCTACTTCTAACGGCACACAAACATTACGATTGAGGACTGAATGAGTGACGAATTACAGGACAACTGATTGATCTTAAATAACAGACTGAGTGCTTCTCATCACAAAACTGAAAGACTGTTCACTAAATTCTCGTAAAATAACAGATTTTTTTCCGTCACATTTCAGATAATATTTTCCTCTTTTTTGATGAATATTTTTTTCGTCTAAAAATAGATTTATTGCTAATAAATGTTAAAATAGTTTAATTAAATGAACGGAATTTCAATTATTTTTTCTCTATAAGACATCAGTGAAAATCAATTAATGAAAGGATAACATAGTGTTAAAGCGAGTTCATTGAACGCATGGTCTATAAACTAGTTAACTATATTAGTGAAATCAAATTAAGCCGATTATCAATTAATCTCAAAAATCTAATTATTTTTTTTATTTAACTCAAAGTTTATTAAAATTCATTAATTTTTAAAACAATCTTTTTTCGCTTCAAATAATTTGATTTTGCCATCGTGCAATCTTGCAAAGATTATTAATTGCATCTAGGTTATTAATAATATTTAAGTATAATTATTAAGGAGATTTTAAAATTATATTTTTGAATAATATCAGACTTCTTGTTAAAAATCAATGAAAAGTCTTTGAATCGAAACTAATCTCAAATTCTTTTCATTAAAAAGTCTGAAATTAATTCGAGTGAAAAGTTTTGAAGTAAGGAATGACTGAAAAACTAATAAATATTTCAAAATTTCTACTCAAAAAACTTTGCCTACAATTAGAAAATACACATAAAGTTAAATACATTGAATATTCAGCTTATATTTCTCAGTATTCAGCACAGAATATAGAAGTAGGGGCTGGTAATGCTCTCGATATTTAATTCTGGGTTTTTGAAAATTTTCAATTAACTAACTCTCAAAATGATTGCAAAATATTGAATTTTTTTGTAAAAAAATAATTAAAATCAAAATCATTCAGAAATTAATGATGGAATGAAAAATCAATTTGCAAGTATATATTACTTGAAATTAATTAAATTCTCGGATTATTTAAAATTCTGTTCATATATTTCATTGAGTGATAAGAAATTTATTCTACATTTTTATCATTCAATTGAATTAATTCTGGAATTTCACTGAAAATCGATTTAAAAATGTTTTCACAAAATTTTATGATTTATTTTTAGGAAATATTTCGAGAATTAAATCATTTCAAAGAAATATAAATACAAAATATAAAGTGTTTTGAGTTTTCTATTATTTTAATGATATTTCTGTTAATATACGATGGATTGCAACGAATGGCTCTCAAACCTGAATATAATGGTATCAAAAAGTTGTGTTTATCAGAGAGAGAGAGAGAGAGAGAGAGAGAGAGAGAGAGAGAGAGAGAGAGAGAGAGAGAGTTGTTTGAAATGAAAAGAAATAAAACAATAAAAATAAATCTTCAAAAATGACGACAACTTAAGTGCGACACAAAATTTTTTGTATCATTTCTTCCTTTGTTGGGAAAAATTAGGTATCATTTCCTAAAAACCTAGCAAACAACTTATGTTTTGCCAATCGATTCGAGCAGAAAACTAAGAAAATACTATTGGAATTGAAAGACAATGTATTCAATGAGTTGGCAAAGAAAGTATGTGTTGTTTATGACTGAAAAAGCATTTGATTTGATCCGCAAAAATAAGAGACAAACAAATAATATATTCTGTGCATTAATCTATCGCTGCTTTGGTATTGCATTAGCTGTTAGAGTGAAGTGTGAATATATGAAAAGTGAGATAACAACTGATGGAAACCCCTTTTGAAAGGCACTAATGAGTATTCATAAGCACTTTTCGGGCTAACGATTAGATAAAAACGAGACTCAAAAGTATTATAACTATTATTATAATAATATATTAAATCTTTTTTTTTGTCGCAATAAATAAATTGTAAGAGAATTTAGTTTTGAAACAGCATTTTAACGGCCGGTCCTCTAATGTTGTTCAATGGGCAGCGCATGAGCTCTCTGATTGACTGGAAATCACTTCTGGCGAATATGGTCTCGTATTCCGTAGGCTTTCCTCTTCGGATAGCAAGAGAGTGGAAAGAGTGGAGTGCCGACTACTGTATAGATTTACTGAACAGATAGTGGCGTTTCCTTACAAACACATTACATAATCACACAAATGATTACGAGAGAGACTACTCTCTATCGGACTGGTATATCTAGTTCTGGTGCTATTCACAGGCAATGACTGTTTGGACAGTTAGTTGTGTGTAATTTGAGTAAATTTGTTGACTTATTCCTAACTGAAAAATGAAGAAAACTGTTCATTGAATTGGTTTTTGAGCGCAAGAAATAACACACAAAAAAATTGCTGAAAAGTTTACGTCACTGTTGAGCCGCGCGACTGAGCCCGGAGTTTGTGTGTATATGTCTGTGTGTTATGGATATATAAAATGTGATGAACTTCTATTCTGTACTTTTATTCCTGTGTTCTATCGTGTGGTGTGAGTGCTCTGTCTGTGACTAAAGCGTAGATCAATTTCACTGTCGATTCCTTCGAAGGTTTTCCTTCGAAAACTGGACTTTCATTACAATTGTTTTGTCTGTTATTTTATTGTCAAAACTATCGTCTTATTTATCGCATACTGTTTTCGCCGTTCAAATGAATAGTAAGTCGAAAATCAGATGAGAAATAACTCTGACTCTGAACTGTAAATATCTATTCTATTTTCCAAATGCGACCAGAATTCTAAACACAGAATAAGTTTTTCCGACTGTTCTGTTGTTTAACACACATAACAATCACCGAACAGAATAAAGAGAGAAAACTCTTAAACAAGTCGTGCACTTACTCTCGAAAAACATCCAAATTCTTGAGGAGAAAAACAAACTTTGAATGTTGAAAATCTCGAACATTTGAAAAGTTAAATGAATCATAAAGTCTCTCATTTTTGAACTGAAAAAAATGAATGATTTTTCTCTCTCTTCTTCTTCTTATCCCTTATTTCAGTCGTGAATAATGTGAACGAAAAATACATTTCTATCTATAGTTATATCAATAAATGTAACTTTTTCTTCGCCTGTATTTTGGGTGAAATTAATGCTCTGTTCTGTGGCCACGAGTTTTGAACAGAAATTCTTCAAATTCTTGGAACAAAAGCAATGAAAAGCATTGCATTCATTACAGTGTAAAGCATTGCAATGAATAGACTCTGGTTTTTGAACAGCACTGCAATGTGTTATTAAATTGAATTAATCTCTTAACAGAATTCCTCTGAATTTTATGAATAATAATAATAAAGTAATAAACACTTCATTTGTTATCGAAATGTGGGAACAATTACTACAAACCGTATTCCTCTTGAATTTCATCGATATTTTCGGTAAGTAATGAAATATTTTTCAGAAATATTTTAATATTTGTTAAATGTTTTGAAGAAATTACAAAATATATGTATTATTAGTTTGCAAAATATCCTTGAAATTGATAGATTGAGTTGCCATTGTTCATTTGTTTTTATAAACTTCCTCTTGTTATTGAGAGTTGGAAATTGTGTAAGATGAAATAACAATCATTGCTAATGATCAAGGTTGATTCATAAGTTATGCGATATAACATTAATATTCTCATTAATGTAAATTTATTTAAGGGAATCAATATATTATATGTTATAGAAAAGCAATATTTGAAAAGGATAAACAACATTTGAGCAATTATTACCCGGATAGCAATCATGAGATTATGAAATGAAAACAATTCTCAGTTTAAAAAAAATATGATTTTTGTTTCTATTAAAAACATTTCTTTTGATTTACTACAGAATAACGGAAAACGATTTTCTTCCTTAAAGTTCATATAATTTAAAATAAACTAAAAGTCGTTTGCAGTGAGATTCACATCAATCATAAAAAGTCATATCATTTGCAGCACTCAATAAACTAAAACTATTGAATACTTTTGTAGTCCAATAACTTTTAGAGTCTGTATAACAGTTTTGAATCAAATCAGCGAATATTTTTCAAAGGCTGCCGAAGAACCCACTCTTTTGCACAGGAATTCTATCATAAGAGACATTCTTTTGATTATATGTCTGAAGAAGAGGTTATAATTCTTCGACACTTCTTTTGCAGTGAAGGAAAAAAAGAAAAACTTGCGATAAGTTTCTCCTCTCTATTCTCTTTAGGATTGGGATTCAGTCACTAAAGTCTCACATTTAGAGTAGAGGGGAAGGAATCAGAATTTTTTCCAAAGTCTACTCAACCGTCAAAAATGATTGCTTTGATTCATTGATACTTCTCTTAAAGACTTTCCAAAACATTCTCTTCTGTTGAATATTAAATACCTTTTTTGAATGAAATGAAATTCTTTAGAAAACATTCAATATTTTTGTCAATATTTTCATTGATTTAATCAAATTTAAGAAAAAGTTGTCAGCTTTCAGTTCACAGAATAGTAATGAGGTGATAAAGTTCGCACCACCAGGGTTAAGTGTTGAAAATATATTCAATTTATAAACCGTTTTAAACCCGAAAATCAATTCCAAACACATTTACATCAGTTTTTTGTTTTCTGTGGCAAAACATTTAAATTCATTACAAATGTCTTTAAATCTCTGATAAGAACTTCTAATCATTAAAGAGGAGCGAAATAGAGGAAAGAGTGGAGAGAGAGAGAGAGAGAGAGAGAGAGAGAGAGAGAGAGAGAGAGAGAGAGAGAGAGAGAGAGAGAATAAATGAAATGAATGAATAAAAAAGAAGAAGCCTTTGTGAAGAGCGAAAAGAACAGTTCAGTGCCTTTGAGAGCACCGCAGAGAACAATAGAGCGGAGAGGAGGAGAGCGTCTGAGATTGCAATGATTCGTACCGTTTGTGCCGTTAATTTGGTGCAACACTTCACTTAATTGCTTCTTCTTTCCTACTTTAATAGGAATCAATTTTTTTCTTCTGTTTCGTTGTCTGTCTTTCAAATTAATTTAGACTTAGGTTTCCGTCTCTTCAGTATTCCCTCTCTTTTGTTTCAAAAGCACACTCTTCTCAATGTTTAACAGACAGCACAAAATGAAAGACAATCAGAGGAACGACAAATTGAATGCAAGCCATAAGAGAAAGCCGTAAAAATTAATAAAAAGATTGGAAATATATTTCTCAATGAATTCCTCCATCACTAGAGTCGAGCACAGAATACCACTCATTATTATTCTTAATCATAATTTGTTGTGAAGTGATTTCTATTGGGAAATAGCTTTGAGAGTTGGAAATCTCTCTCTCTCTCTCTCTCTCTCTCTCTCTCTCTCTCTCTCTCTCTCTCTCTCTCTCTCTCCCTCTCCCTCTCCCTCGTAATGAAATTGGTTCAGATCTGATATCGTGTGAGATGTGAAATGAAATCCAAGAGTCTGTTCCTATTCTTCTTCGTCTATTGTCTTATGATATTATATAAATGAGAGCTCAAACCAATGGCTATAATAATGATATTGTTCTCAAGAATTCTTAAGTTATATTTTTTTCTTCGATTTATTCCCTCTTCTGATACATAGCTTTAAGGCATAAAAAATTTATTATCGAAAGTCTTCTTCTTTTCAAAGGAAATACATAAAGAAAAAGAAGAAAAACTGATGAATCAATTTATAAACTTTTCTCTTCAATGAATTCTTAATGAGTTATCAATTTTTAAACATATTTTTTGCCCACTATGGGAAAAATTCAGACTTCAAATGAATTTATTGCTGAAAAGCTTGACTTCAAATTTTGGAGTTTTTTCCTATCGATAAAAGATTTATAATTTCTGCTCGGATTTCATAAAATTATATTATAAACTCAAACCTCAATATAGAGATAAATATATGGAAAGAGAGAGAAAAATATAATAATAATAGAAATACAATATTTTTGTTTAATTTTATTAATGGCTTTTGTGATCAAATGAAAAGTAAGTTCAGTATTAATATAGTTATAAAATAATCTAATAATGATTTTATTCATCTCTTATTCTGTGCGCCTGAGTTCTGATTCATTTCACTTTAATTACGTTTTTGCAGTTTTATTATTATTATAAATATAATTACTTTTATGAAAAATCAAACTTTTGTTCTGAAAAAATCAATTTAAACTCAACTTTCAAATAAAGGAAATAACTTTTCATATCTACTCTAATAAATTGAAAAAACTATTTTTTTAATCGAAAGCTCAGTTGACTTGATTCTTGGTTGTCGTTGAATGAATAAATAAGCATACTGACTTACTGCTACCACAAAACATGCTTGAAATTCATGAAAGTTTAATGGATTCAATTGATTATTTCCTGGAATAATTCAAAACTAAAATTTCACTGAAAATGCTTTTCTAAAAGTTTCGAAATGTTTTTCATTACTTTTATTCGACTGAAAAGTTTCGTCAAATAATTTTAAGATTGATTTAAGCAATCGATTGAAACATAAGTGTAAATAAATGCATGAATTCATTGAATTCAGTCATTATTTTCATTCATTGCATTTAATGAAAATTGTTTCTCAAAAAGAGAGAGAGATTTCAATTCAATTCTTTCAGTCGTTGTTGTGATTAATGAAAACTAACTATTATTGAGGAAATTGTCTCAATCTCTTAGACCGGAATCCTTTTCTCTGAACAGTCGTTATTCTGAGCGAAAGTTTTAAATTTGAAAATTCGGTTCAAACTTATTCTCGAAACCAAAATAATTAAAATTTAAAAGTTTTTCAAAAACATATAAAAGCACTCAAATTGAAAGACAAAACTCTTTTCATTTCTTTTCAAATTTCAAAGTTTTAATCTATTTTTATTCCACTTCAGAATAGTGGGTAGTTTTAATTAAACTCATCCCGATCTAAATACCCAGAAATATTGATCGAAAAAGTTTTGAGTCTATCATAAAATTGTCATAATATAGAAGAAAATGAATTTTCAAAAAACATATGAAAGACTTCACGAAATGTTTGTGTGACTGACGTTCAGAAAAATCATTAAACAAACACTACTATCGACTCAAAGAGGATAACAATAATTAAATTAAATTAAAAATATTGAATAAATAAAACATTTGATGAGAAGAAAATGCATCGATTTTTGCTGTCAACTATCAATTATACAGTCGAATGAGATTTTTAGATACAATTGAGTTCGAATGAGTTGAAAAGTTTCCATTAATCACACTTTAAAATTTGATTATGCACAATTGCACCAAATTGTCATTGTTTAATTTAGATCTGGATGAGTTAATTTCATTTTAATGATACAACATTTGCCAAAAACGTTTTTAATTACACAAATTCATTTGCAAAGCTTCAAATCGAATTAAACCTAGTTCCATTTAATCAGCATTTAATGCGATTTCCTGGTTCAAAACTTACAATCTAATCTAGCAAATTTTTCTTCATTTCTGATGCAAGAATCATTAAAAATAATTATAGTGTGAGAGCACCGGGAGATCAACAATAAAAATATTAGTTTTTTGTATTTATGTTTAATCTCCGACACATTGTTCAACATTTGAACAGCACTTCTTATGAAAGCACTCCTGAGACGGCAAATAAATTTATTGTTATATAAGAGTCAATAAGTCTAACGATTTGAATACCCAACCAAACCAACCAAAGGAACGACATATTAATATTTCGTTTTCGATGTTTACATTGAAAACAACTATTATTTTAATGCGAGAAAAATGTTTGAATTAATGCAAAAGAAAAATAAATCCAAAATTAAAATTCATTTTTGCAGTGCTTTTAAGACTATTAACAAACATCACAAATATGTTTAACGAATTCAAATATTTAACATTAAGGATGAAAATGCATAAAAATTGAGTGAATCAACAAGATATCAAAGATGAGCAGGGAGGAATATGAAATTGCTCACCAATAGAAGTTATATGTAAAGTTATCTTGACAAGATAATCAGTGCATATTCTAAACTTGATGCATTTGAACTAACGTGAGCACAATGACAAGGGTATAACTCCCAACCTGGTTAATGTTAAAATTTATCATAAAATCTTGCACATTTACAATATTAACCATAATTCATAGGTATTGCAGCTTTAATTCAATCAAATGAAAAACTAATATTAAAAATGCATTTTTGTTATTAATAATATTTAGATTCGTGGACATAAATCCTATTATGAGTGAGGAAAGCCTTTGACATAAGAGCACTGGAATCACATTTTGAATAGGAATGCATATTTTAATTCTGACATTTGACACACTTTTATGTGTTGTTTGGCGACTGAAGGAATGCATAATATTTTTTGCCTAATATTGTGTTAAACAGTAATGAAAAATGATTTCGTTCCGCAAAATATGTTTTTCATTGCATTCCTGTATTGTATGCAAAATATATGTATTTCCTCTCATATTCTGTCAAATCTGTGATATTTATCGTTAAATTGAAAATATTATACTATTTTATATCAATTTGTTTCAACCATTAGTTT
>JAQFXL010000382.1:0-22325 GCA_034693445.1 Edwardzetes edwardsi
TTTGAATGTATCGATTAATTGAAAATTATGTCATTTATGCTCCCAATTAATTAATAAGCATGCACAATTGGTGCACATTTGATCCACAAATGAATAATCATTGCCTCGATGTGAACCCTAACCTATTCTAATCTTAATATCGCTATTCATTTGCAAAACTAACTTTGAATCAAATTGATTTCAAATAACTATCTTGCTTATTTGCCATTTTAATCATTTGGAACTCCATAACCCTCTATCCCCCAAAGAGAGGACTCTTTATTAGGAAGGGCTGATATACCACCGATTTTACTATTGACTAATGATGTGACTGTTTGTCTGTAGGCGTCGACAATTGATGGCCGGCGTAAAGGTGCCTGTCTCTTCTGCCAGGAATATTTTATGGACCTCTACCTCTTGGCAGAGCTCAAGACTATATCACTGAAGGTATTGTTGTGTTAATTACAGTATTTTACTCTTAGTATGAATACCAGAATGACTGCCAAATCGGACATTAGTTGACAATCGCTTGAAATTATCGTTTGTTTTCATAAATATATAGTTTATATACAAATCAAAGAATGAAAAACAATTGGAAACAAAACACTTTCGATAATAACTAAATCGTTAGTATTTGGCGTTAAGTTTCAAAATTAAAGGCATTTCTGTTAAACATTTGAAACGAAAATCATTAAAAACAATGTTTTGGTTACGGTTTCGACTGATTATCGCAATTATTGGGTCATTAGTTAATACAAAAGGTATTGCTTTACATCCGATTCAACATTTTGTGGCATTGAATTGATTGACAAAAATGGAGATAATATGGAATGCGATATACTTTCGATTACTTTTATCAAAGGAACTATTTATTGTTGGTTATTGTTCTCACTTGTCATTGACTGAGTGTTGGCACCGGTGGTACTCATACTGTAATTTGTCATTTCTATGAGAAATTTTTTTTCTTCTACTCTTAACAAATGTTTTGTCATTTGTTTTACGCTTTAAACTAATATTTGATTTATTTGTTTATTGTCTGAACGATAGGTAACGACAGTGGATATGCTTAAACCTCCGCCCGATTTCAGATCCAACTTCGATTCGACGCCTCCGCCCATTCTCATCGATAGGGGTCAGGCGGTGCTCGAAAACGAAAAAATAGAACGATATATAATGAAGACTATTCCGGGCGGACATAATCTGTTCATTTCGGACAAAGAAACGGCCACTACTGTTGAAAATCTCTATAGTGTATGACTGTTGAGCTCCCATTCCTTTGATATGATTAACACAATTTGTTTTTCGATTAGAAATTTAAATTAATGTTAACAAAGAGAGACGACGCCTCCAAAAAAGCTCTTTTGCTTCACTTGCGAAACATTGACCAACATTTAGAAAAAAGGGACTCCAGATTTCTGACCGGAGATACTATGTGTTGCTTCGACTGTGAACTTATGCCACGACTCCAACACATCAGAGTTGCCGGTAATTTAGCTGAAAAAACTGAACTCTCATTTAAGGACTCAAAACTAAAATTCCATTAAATTTTAAATAAAAATCGAAACCAAATTCTTTAGTTTAAAAAATATGTCCAATTGTTTGGTTCCACCCTTTCCTTCATTTGCACTTATATTTCAATTCGAGACTCAATTAGTGAATAAATATATTTTTAGGCAAATATTTCGCTGATTTCGAGATTCCTGAAGAATATGAACACATCTGGCGTTATATGTATCATATGTACCAATTGGACGCTTTCACGCAGTCCTGTCCCGCAGATCAGGACATTATAAACCACTACAAACTACAACAGGGGGCTCGTATGAAGAAACACGAAGAGCTGGAGACACCCACCTACACGGCCTCCATTCCCGCCAACGTCGACATCAATAACCATAACGATCGACATTAAAATATTTCCAAATAGAAGACATTCTTTTCTTTTATCTTAAGTTTAAAATTATTTTTTGTTAAACTTTATGATAATATTTGCGATATATTTGCCTTTTCTTCCAATTCTCCCAAATATTAGTCGGAATTCCAGTTTTGATATTTGACTGAATTTTATAAATCGATTGCCTTATTATCTATGAAAGTCTTGATTCCCTTTTCTATGAAACTTCAAACCAATGGAGTATTACTTCTAAAAAACTCTTTTCATATCTATTTTCTATGAAATTTTGTGAAACATTTCCTCTAATATTGTTATTCATTTAATTTTTGCCGAATTTGTATATAAATTGTTTACTAAAACAACTAAAAAAGAGGCGACAAAACGTGTTTTCGCATACGTTTTCTCAATTTATGAACGAAATTATAAATTATATTCAATTATTATATCAAATATATTATTATTATATTTTTGATTTGCACTTAAATTAAATTAATAAAAGAATTAGATTTTAATTTATTCTTTAATTCAAGTATTTGTCACTTATTTTACATTTAAAAGTCAATTTTGCATTCAATTGTTCTATAAATTGGCTCAGAATATAGGGCTGTCAACGAAAATTCTCTAAATGTAAGGCATGACTTCATTCCTTTTACTTTTCGACACAATTTAATCGAAAACAAGTGTTTATGAGTGCAGTGCAGAGCTTCACAACCTTTTGTTTTAATTAAACAATTTAAAAACTGCTCTAATCTTATGCTGAGATTTACGAGATTTTCGTAATTAATCACAACTTATAAAAAATTCTATGAATTTTCAACAGATGTCAGTCTGTTGGTCACAAAATCATCAATTCCAAATTAGCAAGAATAAATTGATCTCTTTGATTCACCTTAGATAATCATTGATGATTCATTGACTACTAAGAAAAGATGAAAAATCAAATTCACTAAACTTTTAGTAGATTTTCGAAACTGTGTTTTAAAAGAGCTGTAATTAAGTCAAACATTTATATTCAGAATTTTAATGAGTTTCTAAACATAATCTATAGATTTGATTGCAAGATAATAATCATTGAATAATTTGTGTTCATTATTCTGTGATTGTTATAAAAACCAATTATTCTATTGTAACCAAGATTATATGTTATGAGAAAGTGAAACGTAAGTGTCATTTGAATTTGATTTTGCTTTTAAAAAGAGTGAAAGTATTTTACATTTCTATTGAAACGAATCATTATTTTTAATAAAAATTGTTATAAAATGTTTTGATTGGAGTGACTGTAGAACTGATGTATTTGTAAGACTAAGTAGATTTCAATTGGAATCGGGTGTTCGCATGAAAGCACAGGACTATTGGCACAATTGGGTGGAGTAATAGACTTCATATGGGAAAACACGTGCATCAATACTAATGCTGAGCAGAAATACTCTGTGTTTGTGTTGTTTAGTAGATTTGGGAGCAAAAGAGAGACCGTTTCAGACAATAGAAGAACTGAGAGTTTGTTTGACAAGTAGTCAGTCAGACATTCGGCATATTTTTGGGCACAGAATCAGAGCTCAAACGGCAAAGAAATACACTGTTTATACACTATTAAAGGGAAGTTCTCTCTGTATGCGAGTCCTCACAAATAAGAGTTGTTCATTATATTCATGTATTACACACTTTATTATAACTTTTATAATGGATTTTTTGCAGAGAGAGAGAGAGAGAGAGAGAGAGAGAGAGAGAGAGAGAGAGAGAGACGGATCAAAAAGTGATGAAAAGAGGAGGAAAAGAAGGAAACAGTTAAAAGAATCGCAACTTTTTTCTGTATTCAATTCAATTGAAATGTTTTAGCTCTTAATGAAAGGAAACAGCAATTTGTTTGTTCGTCGAGTGCTTTGATTAGAGTTCCAAAGCACAGGAAGAGTAGAAATATTCTTGTGTTTAGTGAGTCTATAGTAAGTTTTTGTCTGTTGTATCACATCATTAACTGCCACACGAAAAGTGTCACCACTTTTGATGGTATAGACCAGAGCTGTGAAGCGCCTGCAGTTATAGATTGTTATGTCATATAATAAGATGTGGTTCGGGTGTAGTTCTGATGGTATAGTTTAGATGCAATTTCTGTTACCATTCATAGCAAAAAGTTCTTTGATCGCACTTTTCCTTCCGACCAGAGCTGTCATTCGCACACAAATTCACACTTTCCCTGTATGTCTCACTTTTCTCACATCATTTGTTAGATAATATTATAGTTGTGTTGAATGTCTCTCTTCTGACGGTTAGTCTCGAAATGATGTTATATTTTATCAAAAATAATACCAATGTTTTCAACAAAAATTAAAGTTATTTTAACGTTTTATTCAATATTTTATTCAATTTTAAAATTTAATAGAAAAATAAGTATTACTTTTGAGAAAAACATGAAATTTTAAAAATTACTTAAATTTTATCCCCATTTATCAAAATGAGTTAATTCTTTCAATGACTTAATCTTATGGTTGAGTAAAATATTGTGTAATTCAAGTCGAGTCATGTAAACGGATAGTCTGCGTGTCGCCGGTCTTGTGTCGAATTCAAATGCATTCCAGTCTTTCCCGAAGGTTATGCTTTTGAAAGCCTACAAAACCAGTGCTTGGCCTTAAATATCAAATTACTAACACATCTCTATTGGTATGCAGACCGAGCACTAGTCCTTATAGTTGCTATTTGACACAACCTGTCGAAGCGGTCAATCATACAGTTGTTTGCAAATGAATATTATTGTATGAGTAGAGGAACGCCAACGCCTTTCACCACAGACTGCTTGGGACCAAAATTCGTGATAAAAATAATAATAACAATAAAACACCAAAAGTTTGTTCGAATAAAAAGAGAAAAATTCTTTCTTTAGAAGCTATTTTGTCGATCGGAATACCTGTTCGGTCTGTCCAACTGACTGCCCCTTTGAACTAAATAAGCGCAACGAAAAACATTTATTAAATATCATTGAAAATAGTGTTCTATTATTTCGGAGAATATTTTTTTGTCACTCGAAACACACATACATTTAAAGGACACAACAAAATGAACTTTTGGGCCATTCCTCCCATTCCTTGAATGATGAAAAGCACATTACGTTTTATTCTGAGATTTCGATGTATTGCTCTGAATATGTCTTAAAATCTATGAAAAAATTTTGAATAAATTTCATTCACTGTATGTGTTGTTAAGCCTTAAATAAAGAGAGAATTCTCTTCTTTTGGTTCGGACTCATCGGACGTATTATTCTTTTGATAGATATTCCGTTCTTATAAATAGGGCGTGTTTTGCACACATACACACTGTTAGTCCATGTTCTGTCCTGTTCCTTATTGTTAACATTAATGTAGTTCTGGAAACTCATTGTCCGATTATTGAGTCTTTTCGTCAGTCAATACTCACATTTGAATTGAGAATATATTCAGTTATGAATGCATTCAATTCTAAGGACTGTCATATAATGAACAGCATGTATATCGACTAATAGTATGAGCACTCAGTCTTAATAGCGCTGATAGTCTCTTAGTTTTTTGCGGGTCATCTCTACGGTCTGCTTCAAACTCATGAACTCTATTACGAAAAGCAGTTTTATTTATAAATGAGTTTTATTTAAGAATTTTTTTGTTCAAATTTGTCCTTGCGAACAATTTCCAAATTGTATATCAGCCGTGAAACTACTGGTCCTCTCCTATTGACTCAGTATTATTGCTCATAAGTAGCAGTGATTCAATTGAAATGCAATTTTCAGTACATTTTCTGCTCAATTCAAGCAATACTTTTGTATTCTTTATTTAAGCGCTTATTCACTGTATTTGAACTCATTTTGAAATAGAATTTTTCTGTTTTGTCACAACTGATGGCCTGTCCTGTTCTGTCCTGTTCTGCGCTGTCGGCACCCGTTTGAAGACGCAACACAATCGCGTAAAAGGGCTAATTCATTTGTTGAAACGCCCGCCTCATCTACAAGTCCTATCGCTTTCAATAATTTGTTGTTTAACTCTTTAAAACCGATTTTTGTGATTATATTCTCAAATATTTTTGCAGTTTTTCCCCGAATTTTCAACAATTGAGACCAGATTTGAGTTCATTCTTGAATTCCTGTAGTCTTAAGATATTCTTAACTCAAATGACATATCTTTCAGATTTGAGTCTAAAGTGTTTAATCTCTTCGAGTATTTATACATCACTTTATTCTTCAGATTACTTATGATTTTGACAAAAGAGGCTTCAATTCCTTTCACTCTATTAGGTCAGAGATTTATCTTCAAATACACACTTATCTAAGATAAGTTATCTTTTACTAAATAAACTGAGCATAATTATGCATTATTCAAATTGACATTAATCAATTATTATTTCAATTGACCGTGGTAATTAGTTAGATTTATAATTCTAAAAAAGCGGTTAATACTCATTAAAAAGTTTTCAATAAATCTCTGAAATAAACTCAACTTTTTCTCTGAATTCATAAAAATTAACCTAAAATTTAATTTAATAAAAAAAATATTTTCGGATCAAAACAAACTCAACACAACTGCCATTTAGTTGACAAATAATTGAGCAAGCAAAAACATAACAACAACAAAATCATCCTAATATTTTCCATTTCCTTTCATTTATATAATAAGAAAACTGATCATGAGAAAACTTATATGATGTGCTCGACTGAATTCACAACTACTAAAGACTTGTCCAAAACTCTGCCCTTTTTTATTTGATTCATAAGTTTTAAAGAAAATCGATTTTACTCTTCAAAGGAAATAAGAAAAATTGGAAGAAAAACAAAACAATTATATCGTTTAACAATAAAACATAGAAATCGAAAAATCAAAGCAAAACAAACGACTCTTCTTTGAAAACTCATTGTTTGGTAACCAAAAAAACATAATATTCTTTCTCTTTTTCAGTCCCTCTTATCCCCGGACGCCGTCAGAGATTCGGTAGTTTTTTAGGAATACATTTTGTTTGTCTGACAATACTTTTTTGCTCTCTTTCTCATTGTATTTCCTAAACGCTTATTATTAGTGCGATTAAAGTTCCCAATGATTTGAAAGCACAGCATATATATAAAAATATGTAAACTTTACATAAGTAGCTGAAAAACACTCCAATTTTCTTACAGTCACTCAATGTTTGTCTCTTTTGAATAGTATTAAGACAGGGATTATTAGCCAACATATATCTCAAGTACACACTTCTGGGTCCTGTCCTCAAAGTCGTTGTCAGTAAAGTGTGTGTAATTTGAGATGTAATGCAAGTGTCGTTTGAATTGACAATTCATTTATACACCCGTTTTGGTTGAGTTATTATACAGTGAACTCCCTTTAAAGTTATGCATTTATGCGGTTTTGTGTCTCTTATAACAGAAACGTTCAGTTCTTACAAAAGAATTCTTCATTTCTCTGACCGCTTGTCATCACTCGTGTATTGTCCGCCGTTTACAGAAAGCATAGAATGCTTTCTCAATGCAATAGTGCCGCTGCCCTACCAGTGCTCTCTATCGAAGCCAACCATCCATTTCATCGTTCAATTTGTATGGACTGTAAGATAGAACTACTGATATGAAAAGGCACTGAAGTTTTGTCTGTGCGGTCGAAGATCGCCATTGAATCGCAACAGGCTTTCCATTATAAAAACCAATGTATTCCCAACTCAAATGGCACTTATCTGTGCGCCGATCGATACATATCTAATGTACTCAATGTTGTCAACGAATAAGCGCTCAAATTATCTCAAACTTTAAAATCAGTCTCTTTCTAGTCTAACACTTAATCTGATAATTAGACCACACGTTTTCCCACTGCGATTCACCATTTTTAAGTCACCCGAGTAATTGTTTTGAGAATATTTCTGCCTTTACCATTTTAAATTGGATTTTTATCATTACTTCAAATGTAAAGTTTATTTGCATATTGTCTCGCAGTTAGACTTTCAAAGACTTACAGCTCTCTCTCTCTCTCTCTCTCTCTCTCTCTCTCTCTCTCTCTCTCTCTCTCTCGAGTAAAAAGAAAATGAATTCAGAAACTGTGAAAATAATAATAGAAAATGTGAGCAAAATATACGAGTATTGAGCGCTCAGCACATAATTTGCATTATTGTTGAGGCAGTGAATGTCGCATCAGTTGAAGGAAAAAAGCGAATCGCAATCCCACAGCATTTTATTTGCTGAGTCGAGCATCTGTTCCAATGCATTATACTGGTGCTGATCCACTCCTATTGGTTAGAGAGCGCTGGCCTTATGTCAGACTCGCTCTAAACTATTGATTCGGTTGTGAATATAGAGCATAGAGACTGACAATAGAATCCTAAAGCACAGCAAAAAGTAGAGCATCGCAGCGCCAACCACTTCTTTGCGGGCTCTCCTATTTGCACCTCCTATTCCTCTCAACTCAACTCCATGTTCTGACTGTGCAGTCATATGAACATAAATACTATATGTGTTCTCTTTTTCACACAAATTCATTGAAAAATACTGATTTCGGGGCCAATTGATTAAGAATATGGACCGAACTATCATTATTTGACAGATTGTGGAGCGCCTGTCTTTCAGGCAAAGAGCATCTATTCATTTAATGACTGCACCATTCGGTCATAAGCATAGTCTCCTGCATCCAGTGCTCATTTCTTCGTATTCAAACCGCGACCAGTTCTCTAATTCTTTAACAGCTCTTTGCCAGTTCTTCTGTTCATACCTTTTCTCGAAGTATAGGCCTTCTTTGCTCGGCTGATGCCCTTCGCTGGTGAAGTCTTGCAGCACTCGGCTTCACTTTTTCATTGCTGTTCACATATTCCAAAAGTGATCATCAAATAGCCTATAGTTTGCATTCATCGCTCATTTTTTGCTCCAAACGTAAGTTTTGTTAACAAATTTTCCGTTTCTTTTCAATACTTTTTACAAAAAAAACTTCTTTCGATTTCCTTTTAATTGAATTTCAATTTTATTTCGATATAAAGAAATCAATTTCTAAGTAATTGAATAAACTATGAATGAAAAGAGAAACAAAATTTTTCTCAATTTTGTTATTAATTGAATAAAATATACTACAAATCGTGACTTTTATAAAGTTGATCTTGGTTTTAGAAAAATCTGAATAATTATAGGTGAAATCATGATCACTTAAAATTATGTTTATGCATCATTTCTGGGTGACAACAATTGAGCAATGACACTTCAAGTTTTAATGACAAAATACAAGTAAATTTGACTTTTGATTTGGCGATTATTCAGTTTGATGATCAAGTTGCAATTTATAGTTTGTATTTCGAAGAATTTTCATACTTTACCCAGTATCAATCAAATATCGTGTGTTTCTAATTTATGAAATGCTATTCGAAGTGATTTATATTTTTGAATCATTATTCGAATATACGTTAAATAGAATCACAAAACGTGAATTGTAATCGCAATTAGTTGCCTTGATTAGATTTCTGATCATTTGTAATCATGTTGTCTTGTTAAAATGATCAACTTAAAATTCAATTATCCTGTCTTTTTATCAAGCTTGAGTAACCCAAAAGTCAGCTCAACCTCAAGTCAATCGATATGTTAGGTGTTTATCAGATTCAATGAAATCTCAGAAATATATGAATCAATAAATGATTTTACTGAACAACAGCTCATAAATTGGAACAAATCAATCAATATTGAGATTATCAATATATTGTGCTAGGTATATGCTAGCATCAATTATAACGGCAAAACCATAAGCAATCAATAAATATTAAAGGTTTGCTTATCTCAATAAGATTCGTGAGGGTTCGAAATATTGAATAATACCAGGTTTATTGCACATAATAGACATTTATGTAAAAGAAGCGTAAGTCTCCTTGTTAAATACATTGTGTACTAGCAGAACACAAATTGAATCAAATCAAACATATCTATTAATTATGAATGAATCACTGATAAAAGTTATAAATTACATGGTATGCATGTATTGCGAATGATCCTTGCTCAACTCTCTCAATCTAAAACATTAGCTCAAAGTTACTTAAAGTTTTCCATCATTTGATTATTATTGAAATTCATTTTATAAAAATATTTGTTTGAATAAAACAAATCGATTAAAAATTTGATTAACAAGGTTAGTTAAAATTAATTTAGTTTCCTATTTTTTCATCAAAACTGAATTCAAAAGTAGTATTGTTTGCTCTGAATGTGTACTTCACTGTCGAACACTATTTATATCAAAATAACGTAGCATTGAGTGAAAGCCAAATAAATTCTAACATCAGTTCGTAATACAGTTTCTATAGATTTATAGCTGACATGAGCTGAACAAAAAGTGAGTCCCAAACTGACGATCCCACTAATGATTGTCTTCTCCCTGAAACCAACTGTCCATTAGATATAGAAAACCCCAAATAAGTTTCGATTTTTGTGATCCAAAACTCAAAACAGCATAAAAACCAAATAGACATTAATAGAGTGAAGAAGAGCTGATGAAAAGGCATTCTTTTCATCAGAATTTCTGATTATCGTTAAAAGTATAGTCAAAATGAATTTCGAGTTATAAATGTACTGTTCAGTGGTTCCATTCGATGATGACGTGCAGGTGTGTTATGATGTGCTCTACTCTGAAAGGACCGTCTCTTTTTGGGCACTCACTCGGCATCTCTACTACACTCATAGCCTGAACTCATAGAAAAGAGTACTTTCCATCGAGCTTTAGAAGACTGGATGGGCGGACGCGGACTTTCATTCAGTCGGTCCTCTATTTTGGTTGCGTTCAGTCATCACTTCATTCACTTAGTGTTTGAGACCTTAGAGTTCATACAAATATTTCGCTTTTTATTTATACAAGAACTCTTTTCAGTTTTTGTTCTTTTAATTTGATTTGTGTTTTATTTTAAGTTATTTTTTCGAAATATGAGATCTGATTTTATACAGGTTTGTTTCATTTTGCTTTGTTTTACTTTGTTTTGTTTCAAACTTTCCTTTTTATTGTTTGAATTCCTTATTCTTATAAACTAAGAGAAAAATATGTTTCGATCGGATGTTATGTTGTATTCGTTTAATGATTGCCTTAAAACTGGTTTACATTTAAAAGAGATTATCGGCAAATCTCAGGCAAATATTAGGAATCAGAGGATTTTGCGAATGTAGTCAATAGTGTTTTGATCTGATTCTTGCACTTAAGTTATGTTACCCTAACATTGAAATATGCGTTGATTTCTATGAGGCTTATGTACTGAAATTCTAATACTTTAGCCGTATTTACAATAATATATAGATTAGTATTGAGTAGAAACCCTAGTATTGAGACAAATCTTATCCATGATTACAAATTATGCTGTGCTATTCTGCAATTCTGTGCTTTACTGGTGCTCTCACTCACTCATACACTCACTTAGCATACAATCGATATAATAGTTTTTGAGTCTATTTAGTCGTTAGGCGTAGAGTCGAAGCACTGAAAGCCGATTATTCAGATTATTAGCCGATATATACTGTAAAGCGAGTCCAACATAAATGTGGGGAACAGTTCATAGATCTGACTAATCCTTACACCACTTACCTCTGCCAGTGCTCTTTGGCGGTACTACTAATAGGGTTTTGTCGATTGGTGTCGTACAGACATATAAGGGTCGGTGTTTAACAACAATCTATTGGCCACTAATATATTGACAAATATGTTAACGACTTAACACTATCGGCAAAAAAGCCTATTTTGAAGTAAAAAGTGCTTCAAAACGCATTCAAAATAAATTATATTAATTTTTCTCTCCTTTTCTCCAATTGTTCACAATTTGCATCAGTGCTCACAATTGGTTGCTGTCATGTCTGCTAACAAAGAGTTGATCTGCTCTGAAGATATGGTCAATACTGATGTCTCTGATTGTAAAAAAGGTGATAACGTGTCGAAAGACAAGTCAACTCTGGCTTTCAGTATTGACAATATTATGCAAAGAGTCGGCACTAATAATAGCGAAGAAAAAACCAATCAAATGAAAGACAAACGAAAAGTTTTGACAACAGATTTGTCTCAACAAAAGTCATTCCAAACGACAAAAATAGACAAACAGTCGATTGATTGCAGAGCAGACACTCAGAGAAAACAAACTACAAATGCATACAATGATATCGAAGAGCAGATGAAATATAGATCACTAACAGTTGATCCGATGTTAGCACTGCCAACACCACCAGCTCTTCATTCATTTAATGTAAATCATAACTCTTTGAATACAATGTTCTACGAGAGAGTTATGCGGAACCTATTGGCTGCCTCTTCCTTGTCATCCATGTCGGCAAACAATGATATAGACTCAGTTCGTTTGTGTTCTGCACTAATGCAACCAGATTATCATCTGCTTCAAGGTATAGCATCATCATTGCCAGTCACCAACTTTGGCCTCCCATCCCAGGCAATTCTCAATTGTCGTCCGCCACCTCCTCAAGTACTTAACCATTTAGTCAGATCATATGTACCCGAAATGTTCAAAGAGAGGTTAGAATCAGTGTCCAGTCGACACACTCTTCCACCCGACTCACAGTTACTTAATATTGTTAGACCGAAGCCATTGATTCATATGTCAAACAACAGATTTCTTGATAACATGAATATAGATCACAATCCCATCCGATCCGTTGCAACGAATGCTAACCCCTTCCACTCAACCAATACAACGACGACAGTTCTTTCAAGTGAAAAGTCATTTGTGGCCAATGAGTCTCCAAACTTGTCCTCATTATTGACTTCTCGGCCAAAACACACTCAAGAAGTGGTTAGCAATAAATGCAATACAAATAACAGCAATAACTCAAAGCATAAGATCTTTACGTGTAATGAATGCGGAAAAGTATTCAACGCTCACTATAACTTAACTCGTCATATGCCTGTCCACACCGGTGCCCGACCCTTCATTTGTAAAGTTTGCGGCAAAGGCTTTCGTCAGGCGAGCACTTTATGTCGACATAAGATAATTCACACTCAGGAGAAGCCTCACAAATGCCAGTTCTGTGGCAAAGCATTCAACAGGAGTTCGACACTCAATACACACATTAGAATACACGCCGGATATAAGCCCTATAAATGTGAGTTCTGTGGCAAAGGCTTCCACCAAAAGGGCAATTATAAAAACCACAAATTAACCCATTCCGGGGAAAAGGCCTTCAAATGCGAGATATGCGGAAAGGCATTTCACCAAATCTATAATCTCACCTTTCATTTGGTAAGTAATTAACTAATTATTATATTTTAAAAATCAATTCAAAACATTTTCATAGAACTAATCATAAATATGATTGTAATTGAAAGCACACCCACAACGATAAAAAGCCATATCAATGTATGACCTGCGGAAAGGGCTTTTGTAGAAATTTTGACCTCAAAAAACATATTCGCAAACTTCATGACTCAAACCATGAGAAAAATGCGAAGACTTCGAGTACTTCTAGCAGTAACTCAAAACTGAATACCACTTCATCTGCAACACAGGGCTCAAAAAGTGAATCCCCGGCTCTCAATCGGTATTCATCGAAAGTGAGCCTCAATAATGTGACCCCTTTTGGTGCCGATGTCTCCTCCACTTCTACGCCATTATATCACTCAATCGGACAACTCTTATAGCGATCAAAGTCTTTGAAAGTTATTTAAATTAAAATAATTACTAATAATTGAGATATTCATCAAAAATATTTTTAAAATTAGATTAAAATCCAAGATTTAGTTGAATTATGTAATGAATTGTGCTGTAGATGTGCTCTAATGGATGTGCTCTACCGTACAATTGATTACAAACTAAATGTGTATCTCAAGTAATAATTGCACAGAATTTGTACAGAATATGAAAGAACCTATAAATACATGAATAGATTGTTAGATCAAAAGCCCGTACTTTGTTTGCCTTCAATCTCAACGAGAGCTGTGCCCGAAGGCATAGACACCAATCAATTATTAATTTATTCAATACTTGTATCCAATGTTTGATATCTGAATAGAAAAATGTGAATCTCTTTTTGATAGCAATAACCGATAGAATTATTATTATTGTTATTCATATTGTAATTCAAATTAAGACATAAAATGATAAACAATTGATAATCAAATAAATATTTCAATCAAAAAATTGAATATAAAGACCTTAATAACAATCACTTCGAAAGTAATATTAATTGTATTTTCGATTAAAGTTTGTAATTGTATTATAAAATCAAATGAAAATTATTTGTTTTACATATTAAGGTGTCAGATGTGAGCTAGATGCTTGCCAGCACTGTCATCATTTCTCAAATAATCTGGATGCTTAGCGGTATAAAACTATTACAAAAAGTATTTCTTATGACTGAGTGTAATATGTTTTATTAAGTTGAACTTCAAGGCTTCACATCTTAACAGAGGCTTCACAGGTGAAAACAAACGGAACATGTGCTTAGCTCTACATAAATCGGGTTTCCTTTTAAAAAGACAATCCCTGTCTGTTTTCTGTCACCATTTGGACAGAGGTATGAATTACTATATTTATAATTCAAATGAAAAATATTCTGTTTGTATGAAGTATTAGACCATATAATTGAAAAATGAAGAACTTATTAATCAGTTGAATGCCTTCCTCTCCCACTCAGGCATTGCTTTCAATGCGATTATATTTTGGAAATCATAGCAGCGTTTCTAATATTATTTCCCAAAAGTATCAAAGCATAGACAGTCAAACATTACATATACTGATAAGTCGGCCGAAAATCGTTTACTCGACTAATATAGAGAACTGGTATAATATTTGTGGGTTTTGCGGGTTCTGTGGCTTTACTTCTGTAGAGTCTTTAATTCAATATTGTATTCTATATGTCATATCATATGAACATAAACTCTATTGAAATCTATGTTTGCCTTTGAAATAATCATTATATGAATCACAGAATTTAATGTTCGCTAAAAGTTTGGCTCAAAATAAGATTCAGAAATTCAAATCCAAATTCAACTCTATTTGCGGTAATAAATAAATATTCTTTGAATTAGAAATAAGTTTTCATATTTTTAATATCAGATTCTTATTGTATTTGAAGAATGGCTGAAGAATTTTCATCAAATCATAGATTTTGAAAATTGTAGCTCCAATTAAATGATAAATTTTGGATTAACTTTGCTTTACTCTAATGCTATGCATATGAATCATATGATTAACTTTTTGTGAAATCAACGAATAGCTTAAGAAATGGGACCTTCGATTAGTAATGCTAACCATTATTTTAATAAGTATAATCACCCTGTTCATATTATAAAATTACTTAATTAAAACTAAAGAGTTGGCAATAACTGACAAATCTGTTGTGAAAATAGAGTGCAGACAGTGTTTGAATAGTTCTAATGATTCTAATGATTAGTTTTGAGTTCATTTAGGGAATGGACTCTTCAAAGAAGAAGATTGTTCGTAAGAGTCATGCAATGAATGCTCGCTCAGTCTCTGCTCATTCTTTGGTTCTTTTTCTCCAATGAAATATATATTGGGTTCAAATTCAAAGCTGTCTTCTCTTAACTCAAGTACTGAATAGTGTTTTATACGCTTTCCCTTTGGATTCGCTTTTGATTCTCTGTTTTCTCTTCTCTTAATATATTTTTTCTCTTTTATTCTTTGGAAGCGAATAATTCTGATTTATAGAGCATATAGTGATTGAACAAACATTACCCAACAGAGCACTGGTATATTATATCTGACAGAGATCACCAAGCTCACATATATTGATTTTCTATTCGAGGTTATACAAATATTAGTGTATAATGGATGCTGATTAAATTTTTCTGCAAATAGAAGTTAATTACCTTGTACAAATTAAAGTTTGAAAACATGCTGTTTTCGCTTTGGTGATGCTTATTTTGAAGCAAGCACAATCATTTCAAAAATATTCAGAATGAGTTCAAATTTTTCGGTTTCCATCAATAGGAAACAGTATGTAATATATATTGATCTCTTGTATCTATTAAAGAACTAGATTATTTTGAAGCAATGATGCTAGTTCACTGTTGTTTGCCCTGATCATCTTTGTGTATGTGAAGCAAAAGTGAGCTCAGAATTATTGTGCTCAACAAATACAGTCCAGGAATCCTGTACTTCATGTCTGAGTGCTGAGAGTTGACAGAAGCGAACCGTTTGTTCGCAAATATCTAACAAAATCAACGAAATGCTCGCAGCGATACATCACATCTCTTGGGCTTTAGTATACACTTTGCCTGTGCTCTGATCATAATATAGCTTATTATAGTCACTCTGTTGTTATACATCAAGAGTTGAGTTAAGCTAACCATAAGAGTTACCAAATTTTGTATATCAAATGCATTGATCATAACTATCATTATTGTTAGGTTTTGCCGAAGGCTTTCTCTGACTTCAACTCGAGTTTCGATTTGATTTTCTCTATATATTCATAACTTTTTGTTGATTTCCATTTAAAACATATCAAATCAAAACTCTTCAGATATATCCTTACCTTTCGATTAAAATTTGGTCAAAACTTTCGAAAATCATTTTATATTTTATTGATTTGAAGGCAAACATAGAAAATGCAATTTTTCTTCAGTTGTTTACTCTTTTATAATAAATATTTCATTTATTTATTGAAAACTTTTATCAATTTTTATATCAAGAATTTTGAAAATCAATATTTTTTGATTAGTTATCACATAATGTTTGGAACCACTCATTCCTCTTCACTTTGTTGTTCACTGGAGTCGGAGTCGTCCCCAAAATTTTCCATTTGTTTACTCGAAGCGAAAAGTAAGGCCTTTTGTGCGGCGATTGTCGCCATTTGTGACTGAAATCCAAATGAATTCGAACTAAAAATCGATTTGTTTTCGGTTTTGCTTTCGATTGAAGTGCTTTCCGTTCCTTTCGAATCATTTAAAGTGTTGTCATTTGAGGGCTTAAAGGAGGCATTGCTTTCAATTTGTTCAACTCTTTCTTGATTGGACTCATCACAAGTCTCATCAAAATCAATGCCCAGAGCTTTGGCTTCTCTTTTTTGGTGTTCCACAGCCTTGGTTTTGAGGGCGACTTTAAGTTCTTGAAACAAATTGTTGGAGGCGTCCGACTGTTGCGCTAACTTTAGCTGAAATTATTAAAAATATTTCATTTTTTTAGAATATCCAACATTTCTCAAAACATACTCTCATTTCCCACAACTGGTCATCATTTTGATCCAAATCGATATCACTTTCATCACATTCTTCGGTGACGACCGCTTCAAATACCTGATCCTTAACCACATATTCTTCAAATTTTGGTGAAGTTGTGAAAGACTCGGAATTTTCATTGATTGCCTCAGATTTGATGAAAGGCTTTAAATTTGATTCATGCAGTTCTGAAAAATTGATTCAATTTAATGATAAAAAGTTTTTGAAAACAATTCAGAAAATACCTTCAATTCTCAAAATTTTCTCCAAATTTATTACCAAATCATTCAAACTCTTAAACTCAGCACTAATTGAGTCGAGTTTTTGTCGGACTTTATTCCTGAATTGGTTGCTATGAATGCCATCTTCTATGAGTGAATCGCAATCATCTAAACTGAACCACAAATTTAAATACAAGTTTTGATTTTAAAATTCAATTGATTTACATATTAAGTGATGACAACAAATGTTTTCTAATATTTCTGTTCGTATTCAACAAATTAATTGTTTCTATCGTTTCGTTGGTTTGCTTTAAGTCTCGGTATTTAATGAGTGGCTTCTCTGAACTAATCCATAAAGACTTCGCACAATTATAAGCAGATAACAGCTCCGGATAGGTCTCATTCGACTCTTGGATCAGGTAATCGAAGATTTTGGAGATTTCTTTTGAAACACTTTGAATGTATTGATCTGTCGTTTGATTATTAGTTTTTTTGTCCAAACAAATGGTCAGAAAAAGACAAATAATTCTTCGAAAACATTCCGATTGTTGCAAACGTTTCAAATGCATTAATGACTGAAATAATGACAAAATTAACTCTCATTTTGTTAATTACTCCAAATATTAAACTGAATTTACTTTAAGTAATGACAAAGTGATGACATTCTTGTCTTCAGAAATGAATTTCTCAAAAGTCTCGATCGGAAAACAACACAAATAATTCATTTCGTCGTCTATTTCTGAATTCATTGGAAATGTTTGTCTCATATTTATAGTGATTTTCCGAAAATTCTGGAAACAATTCCAACAGATATTCCGAAACTTGTCTTTCATTTCAGAAATTCTGGTCAGATGTTTACCATTGTCTTCAATCACTTCGTAGTCTTCAATCAATTTGAAGTATTTCTTAATCAAATCTCTTTCTTTATTCAGTCTTCGGCTCAAATCAATTGATTTTTCGATTAACCGATGATTGAGATAACTGTCAAACAAATTACAAAAACATTATTTGCGGTAAAAATCAATTTTAAATCAAACAAACATTTGATTAATGAGATTATATGAAACTGAAGACAATTTCCAAGAAATGCCACAAATGATTGATCCAAACAAAGGCCGATAAGACGTCAAACTTGACTCAAACCAAATGAGTCCCGAAGTTATCGAAAACAATATCAAAACATTTCTTTAAATGATTTCAAATTATTTCTCACAAATTGAATGTCTTTTATATTTGAAATACTTATTGAAAAACGGGTTAAATCGTGACTTCGGTTCCAAACAATCCTTATTTGTCTGAAAATCTGATTGAGAATCGATTAAAGTGTCGATGAAAGTGATGTCTTCGCTAATTAAAAGACCACTTCTGGTAAACACATCCGTCACTCGAGAGCCCAAAGTTGTAAACCATTTGTTTGAATCAAAAAAGTTCTTCAGTTGTTTGAAGCGATACATGACTTGAATCCATCAAAAAATGATTAACAAAATTATTTTTAGAAAAGTTTAAAATTAGAGAAAACATGTGATAAAAGACTTTTAAATTTTTGTTTACAAACAAATTCAACAATCAATGACGTCATTGAACAGTGAGAGTTGCACTGTGAGACCACGATTATATTTCATTGGCCAATTTCTTTCAATGAACCATGATAAATTTCAAAATTCCAAAATATTTCAGAGCTTCGATTTTCAGTGTTTTTCAATTTATCGAGAAACTTTTTATATAGTCAAGTTATTTGTAATTATATAAACTTTAAACTGTATTTATCTTAACAGTTATTATAAATTATCTTGGAAATTTTTGAAATACAAGATATTCTAAGCTCTTGATAAAAATTAAACTCTGAAGTTATCTTGTTAGTTTTAGTAAATGAATCTATTCAAGAATTCTATTGATTTGAATAATTGATTGGCTCATTTGTTATGCAATTAGAAAACCATCCCTCAAAATGTACTCAAGTTTTGGAGACATTTGTTTACGTGTTTTGACATTAAATTGAAATCAATTTCAGTGATTGAATCAATTAATTGCAATCAAACGAAATGTCAGACCAAATGTCAGAACTGCGGACCGAAGAAAGTTTAGAACCACCGCTACAACAGACAAATGTCTTGAAGTACCCACCGATTGAGGTTAAGGATGAAGAGCCTCAGGAACGACATGAAAATGAAGGACCAACATCTCAAGAAATGCATGAACCAAATGCAACACAACAACCAATTGAAGATGTCGTTAGACAAGAACCAACTGAAGCGAGTGCACAACAAGAACACAATGAGGACAGTGTTAGACAAGAACCCGAAAAACATAATGAAATGCAAGAAATAAATGAAGATAATGGCAGACATGAGTCAAATGCAGATAATACGGGTCACGAATCAAATGAAGACAATGAAGAACACGAGGATCACGAAGACAATGACGATGAAGAAGAAGATAATGATGAAGAAGACGACAATGAAGAACAAGACGATAATGACGAACAGGAAGATAATGAAGAACCAGAAGAGATGTTATATGAATTAGATGTCAATCTATTGAAAGATGAGAACATAAAGTTGTCAGAAGAGGTACTCTTCGCACAGAATATCATCAAATTATTGGAAAATTATCGAAATTTGATGATTGTTTGTCTAAATAACTGTCAAAATTGTGCCCAAAACCCAGTTTTGGTCCAAGAATTCAATGAATTGGAAGTCACTTACGATAAGGACTTGAGTTATGCCAAAGATGTCGTTTTCGACAAAACCTTTTACAACAAAATAAACAGAATTTTCAACAAAAATAAGAAAAAGAATCCAAACGAACGAAAGTATGAAATACTCGATGAATACATTGATAGCGATTCCGACGAAAAGAACTCTTTAGATCAGGACTCAGAATATGAACCAAATGAAGAACAGCTATTGGCTGAGAATGAAGAGACCAAACCTGTGAAGAAGAGACAAAAAAGAACACCAAAATCCAAAAAACCAAAGCCTGTTCGCAAAAGGGCTAAAAAGACCAGAAGTAATGATATGATTGAGGATGAAATCGATGATATCATCGATCAGTTGGGAGAAGGAGAAGAAGAAGAAGATGAGTCTCAATGGAATCCCAAACAGGCCAAACGTAAGGGTAAAGGCAGAGGAAGGCCCAAAGGATCCGGACCTAAAACCGCTAAAACCAAAGGTATTTTCAGATGAATTAATTCTTTAAAAGTATTAAAAATGGATTAAAAATGAGATTAAATTAAATGTGTTTTTCATTGATATTTAGGTCCAAAGAAAAGATACGATAAGTTATATAAATGCGATTTTTGTGATTACACGCATCGGAAGCCGCCTAATCTGGAGGCCCACAAAAACAAAGTCCATCTGAATATAAGGCCCTATAAGTGCGACAAATGTGACAAATGTTTTACTGGAAAACCCTTTTTGGATAAACACAGAAGATTTCATAACGAATCCGATTCCAGTTATCATTACTGCGATTGGACTGACTGTAAGTTCCGCACAAAATACATGAACAACTTGAAAGAGCACCGCCTCCGACATGAGAGGGACCGCCAGTTCCGGTGCGCGTGGCCCGGATGTGGTCAGAGCTTTTACAATAACCGTGACATGACTCAGCACATGAAATCACATGAGGACCAGCGCACATACAGATGCGATTGGCCTGGGTGCGAGTCCACTTTCAAACGGCACACATATCTGAGCCGACATAAGCGGCTACACATCAATTCTGACGACGCGTTTCCCTGTGTTTGGCCCGGATGTGGAAAGGCTTTCAATACGAAGAAAAAACTGGCCAATCATTCGACACTCCATAAGAAACAATTGGAGGAAAACGTACAGCAAATGGTCAGAAATATTCCGCCCCCTATTATGGACCCGAAAATGGCCAAACGTTCGGTTATACAGAGTCAGGGAGTTAACAAAGCTTATCAAATGGCGCCGCCGAGAATGGCTCAGACCATAAACGTTCCAAAAGTGGACAACCGTTTACCGGCGCACACAAATCAACTGCAAGCCAGCGCTCAGCAGTTCGTTCGGACAGCCGTCCAGTCAGCTCTGGGCGATCCGACACCAACTCCCACCGATCTCTCGCAACATAGACCCACCGGACAGGTATACAATGCCTGGTCTTTAAACAATTTTTATCATTAAATCAGAGAATTCTTATAAAATTCGACTGAAATATGTGTTAAAAAGCTTTTTATTTTTGTTTATTCTGTACTTAATTTCAAAAATTGTGTTTATTTTCATTGATTTTAATCGAAATACAAAATCATTGGTAAATATGTTCTGTAAATAGATTTTAATTAATATAATTAATTATCATATAATTGAATCCAATTATTAATTCCGAATATATTTACTCTTTTGAATAGAAATTCTTAATATATTTGCACTTTTAATATGAATTTTAAAGAATATGTATTCGTTTCCAATAATATAAAGAAAATATTAATTTCAATCATAAATAAAATTGACGTAAAAAACAGTTTTGAGATTATTTTCAATTCATAATCAGATCTATTTTTGAATGCAAATTAAACTTATGGAAAGGCATTAGAGATGTCGTTCCCACTGCTGCTAAACCAAACTTTTCAAAACTTTTGAACATATCATATGATATTTTATGTGAAATCCTTTTAAAACACAATTTTATCACATGTTTTGTGATTCAAATCAAAAAGCGTTTGATTTTGAGTTCAATTTATATCTAATTTTATTCAATTGTTTTTAAATCACTTTCAAAGATGTCTTCAAATAAGAGATCAAACAAAAGGCAGTCATTTAGTGACCGCTTTTTTGACGATTTGTCGGAAGTTATTCTCCAGTATTTGTCACGAAAAGCTCCGCTTTGAATGTGTGTCCAAACAGTTCCAGAGGACTGTCTTAACGAAACAGTTTGAACTGGCATTAGGCGTAAAAGAGATTGATATGAAATCATTGGAATCACTGCTGAAGAAGTGTCAGAACATCACATCCATTGACTTTTTGTCAGTCATGTTTAAGGTGGACATAAATGAAAGGGTTTTGCAATAACTTAATCACACTCAAAAAAAAGTTTACAAGCTCAGGATTGGGTTTCTCTAAAATGTTTTTAAAACAAGTGTAGAGTTGTTTGTGA